>CAAKHD010012531.1:28141-40395 GCA_901007705.1 Fistularia tabacaria | reverse complement strand
ACGCACACAAGCACACACGCACACAAACACACACACACACACACTCACACTCACACACACACACACACACACACACACACACACACACACTCACACACACACACACACACACACAGATTCATGTGCAAGTGCATGTGTGTAAGACCTGCAGACCATCTGATTCAGGTCCACCCACACACGCACGCACACACGCACGCACGCACGCACGCATTCACGCACGCACGCACGCACACACATCTATTCAGGTACGAAACAGGCTCCTATTCAGGTCCACCAACATGAACTTGGGTCTACACCCACAACCTGATTCAGATCCAAAAACATAGTGATTTAAGTAATCAGGGTCCACACAGGTCCACACACACACACACACGCACGCACGCACGCACACGCACATGCACACGCACACGCACACACCCACACACACACACAAAATAACATAAACATACACACAAGTGTGTCTGACTGTCTGACAACTAAATGCATACAATCCTTGTACAGGTAATATAAAGTCTAAGTTCTGGTTTGTCTCTGAGGGCAAACTGAAGCACCGTAGCAGCTGAAAGCTCCAGCATGACCACCTGCTCATGCCCCAGCGCCCTGCACCCGTCATTCAGCGCTGCTTTTCCTCCGGAAAAACAAAACTGCCTACTGGGCTGGAAAATGACACAGCGGCAGGCGGCAGGCGGCATTCGGCGCCTGCTACAAACCAGCTGCGGCCAGTTTGAAGCTTGTTCTGAAGGCTCTCACAGCTGGGGGGGTCTTGATAATTCAGGGGGGTGTTCATGCATGGTTCCCGGCGAACAAGCGTCCTGTTGCAAACGCTCCGTGAGCCGGAGCATGTTTATGTTTCTTTTATCCTAGCAGAGTAGACGCTCCCTATCTGCAAGGTCTTCCTGAGTGCTTTGGAGTGGAAAACACTGAAAAGCAGATACGGCGTGTAAAAAGTCCCATTTCCGATTTCACGTGTGAATCGGGCTGATATCTTTTTTTTTTTTTTTTTGACGGGTCAAGCGAAGGTGGGGGGCGTCGACATCTCTTTCCGAGAGTGTGTGCAAGAAAGGCATTTTCAAGATGAGTTAGACTCATGGAAGGGTCACGGGCCAACCTTTGTTAGATAGTAGACAGACTGCTGGAAGGTGAACATGATGACCTCCTCCAGGACCGTCATGGCTTCTTCGCAGGCCGTCCGAGTGGAGGACATCTCAGAGTCCAGAAGACCTGCTGAAACACACACGCGTGTGACTCCAGCACTGTGATCAAACGGTGAGTTTTTGTTGCGTCTGCTCACCGTCTTGCTCCTGGTCCTGCCTCCAGGGCAGCAGCTTGGGGACCTCGTGCTGGATGAAGTGCAGCAGCTCGATAGAGTTGGCCATCCACAGCATCAGAGGCCGCAGACCCGACATCAGCTCTTCCATGCTGAGCTGCGGCTGTTGTTCGGGCCTCCCGTCCTCAGAACCCCTGGGGTCAAAACACAGAACCAATTTTGCGTTTCTTTAAAAACCCTGAATCAAAGAGCAGATAGTAATGCTAGCTAACGCAGTACTGCCAGCAAGGAACCTTCAAGACTCTATTCTCACCTAGTCGGAACGATTGGGATCCTAAATGAGTCACTATTATGGGATGAATCACGTTCGAAAGCCCAAAATACATCAAGGCAAATACTAGCTAGCAATGCAAGTTTCCTGGAAACCAGGAAACCAGGAAACCAGCATTGTTTGTTTTTTTCAGACATGCGACTGCAAGTGTTGAAGTTGTGGATGGTACCTCAACCCGGAGACAGTCCGACATGCTCGAAAACAGTGATTGTGCATTCTGTCTTAAAAATCTGATCTGGATGCCTCTTTGCAGCATGAAGTAGATGCCAGTCAACAGGCGTCTACTTCACGCCTTCTGTGACGGCTCATCATACCGTATTTCTAAAAAAAAAAAAAATTGGTGCACACTTTTTTGAGCTTTATCTACTCACATATCCGGCTGGATCGCTGCCAGTTCCTTGGTCTTCTCCTAAGAGTAAGAAAGGAAAGATCACATTTCAAGCCAGAGAGGTGAACGATCTGACACAGTGTTGTCCTTACCCATGTGATCAACTGGATCTGGTTGGCGATCCGCAGCAGCAGCTGTCTGAACTGCGCCAGTGGGAAGGCAGAGGCCGACCGCTGGATGCAGAGGCTGAGCAAGAAGGCCGGCGCGAGTTTCGGGTTACTGCCGCCGGGCGCCGCCGTGTCCAAAATCTCTCGCAGGACCCGCTCCTCCTGCTCCAGCTCGTATCTGAGGTGAGCCTCCTCGCCTTCCGGGTCCTTCCAGCAGGGTGGCAACGGCTTCCTCCTGACGGCAATGGAGGAGCGACATGACCCGCAGGGGGGCGACTCCTTCCAGTCCGACCCCGGGCAGAGTCTGGTCATCCAGAGAGGGGTCTGCGGGGACCCCGGCACGCCAGTGGGATCCTTAAACATGAACAAGTAGTGCCTCCCCAGGCCCACCAAGTCCCCAGGGCTGAGCTCCACTTCCTCTTTCAGGACAGAGCCGTTCCGGGTCACGGGGGCGCCGTGGAGGGGCTTCAGCATGGTCAATGTCTTTTTGGGTTCCCCCGAGGGGGCGGGGCTGGCGGGGTCCAGGCGGCGGACACAGCAGTGCTGAGGCAACACGTCGGGGGCAAAGAGAAGGATATCCACCTTCAGATGCTCCTCGTCCTCCCCGTTGCAGTGCTCCTTGCAGCAGCCGAAGATGGTGGTGGTGCCGCTCATCAGGTAGATGACGAAATCCTGCGCAGAAAATTGTTTCCATTTCAGGCAGAAAAAACAAAGGGGTATTCCTTTTAAGAAATCCCGGTTCAACAAAAACCTTCCTGTAAAATCTTGGAACGCATCCATCTGTTTTTTGGGTTTCTTACAAATTAGCGCTGTGTTTGCATATTTGTACTTGAACATTTATAGCTTGTTACGCATGTAATTCAGGGGATTAAACTCCTGACTCCTCTGCCCTGCAGGCTCCTTGCCTTGATGTTAGCGTTAAATCTGCTCAGTGAGATTTTCTTATGTAACCTCCTGGAGGCCGGCCGTGGAAAGGGCTTAGGAGTAAAACGTCGCCGATGTCCGCGACCTCAGTGTCACTGCAGTATAAGATCATTAGCCGGGGCGGCGGCACAGGATGGTACACAGGATGAACCTCGGGGGAAACCCCTGCGCGAAAAACAGCTCCGCTCGGAAACCCCCCGAACACCTGTGTGCTGGCAGTCACTCCTGGACCAGGATGATTTAAAATGACACTGACAGGAGAATATTTCTTAATGATTAATGATTCTTGGCGTCTCAAGCACCTCGCTCTTTTCCCTGTTGAATTCTCATTTTGCCTCCCAAACACGCCAAATCACCTTCACCTCCAGGGAACATGTTCCTTCAGTGGCCTCTTTGCAAGACGGTACTTATGAACAAATCATTTAACTACAGTGTGAAACCTCCGCCTCCTCTTGGGTGTCCGGTAAAACCATGCTGGTTCCTTTGCAGTGGCTCTGAGTTTGACCCATTGTTGCAGGGGGGAAGGTGGGTGGGGGAGCGGAGGGGGATTCGGCCTGCCGCAGCACTTCGCCCGCTGTGGAGCCGCCAGCATCCTGCACGCTCAGCAGTCTCCGCCAACCAGGGATAAACACAGCGGCGGGAAACAGCTTCCTGTTCCTGGGAACAAGCTGGGCCGAGCAAATTCTGATTTACTGCCAAACGTGGCGGGCTGAACTAACAAGGTGTGTTTAGACCGCCAGGTTGTCGGAGGCAGTGTTTGTGAGTTGTTGTTTTTTTTTAAACGCACTGGATGGTTTTAGGGAGATTACGTCACCTCTCCTCCCCCCCCCGCCGAGGTTGTTCATATACGCCTATAAAAAGCTTCTGGTGAGTTTATCCCCCTCAAGGTGTGTTTTTAATCAGGTTATCTCTGAGTTTGTCTTTTTGTCCCAAGCAGATTTCTCTGTGACAAGCGGCTGTGTATGTGCGCGGCTGGAGAGACACTGGGCTTGTATCTGCCAACACAGGCCTCTCAGCAAAGGGAGAACACATCTTTGCTTTTCACAACTTTGCTTTTTTTTAGTCTGTTCATGGTGAAGCCCCGAAAAAAAAGCAGTGTCAGCTGTCAGAAGTGTAACCAGCGGTAAGTACGCACAAATAAAAAAAATAAAAAATTTAAATGAAAAAATACCTTAATTTGTCATGATGCCCTGAATTCCATTAAAGATTAACATTTTTAATTATTTTTTTAAATAATCAAAAAAAACAGAGGGGACCCAAGGTCATCCCTCTTACTCTGGGATGTTCTTCTCGAGGTACTTAAGGTAAGATGTTTTGTCTCCCCTGGGACTGGATCTGTTGTCGATAAGAAGCCCAAAAGGGGAAAAGTCGCTGGCTGGATTCAGCTCCACTGACTCTCCTCAGCTCCACTCTTCTCTCCATCGGAGCCAATCATCGCAGGGTTCGAGGTACGACATTACGAAAAACAAAGAGTTCACCATCTTCTGTTTGCTTAAATGTTGCCTCTGAACCCACGCACACAGCGATATCCCATCAGCACTGCCATTCATACAAGAAACTGGGCTTATTTTCAATCCTCGACAGATTGATTGGTTGATGGGAACCATTGTTTCGGCTTTTCGAGACCTCTGAGGGTGAGCTTTAAACATTCCACTTGGGAGGGTGAACTTCCTAAATGATCGCAGATGAGCGTCCAAAACACCACAACACGGGGGCTCGATAACAGGAGGGCGGTGGCCTCTTTCACTGACCTGTCTGTGGCTGTATCCCTGCAGCAGGAGGAAGTAGGGGAAGTCGAAGGGCGGGTGAATGGAGTACTGGGTCATGTTGTCGTCGCTGCTCTCTGTCTCCTCCTTCTCCATGCCTAGGCGCAAGACCTCCTTGTCGGCCTCAGCCTCCGGATCTTCCCTGAGCGTGCTCTGCTGGGCCCGGCTTGCCTCCTTCCCCATGGCAGTCAGGTCCATCTCACTAAGGCTTCTCCAGATCCCGAGTCCGTCCACGTCATCGGCGCTGCCGTCCAGAAAGAGCGAGGTCACGCGGGAGCGGCTCTTCTGCAGCTTTCGGGCCTGGGCGTTGATGCCTGGAGGGTGACAGGTGATTCGGGGCGGTTTATCTAACCCATCTTTACTGAACGCGACTTACTAGACGGACGCACTAATTACCCGCTTTTGAGGCGACGCAACAACCACGAGTGAACAATGACCTCATCGGGTCAGTCAAACAGTCGACGGCACTGGCAGCGGCTCAAGGCAAACACAAGCGAAGGAAACGGGGGAAGTGTGCAGGGAAAGTGCGATGCTGCCACCTCTATCTGATGGCGGCAGCTACTCCGATGGCCTGACGTAGCACAAACACTATTCAGCTGGTTTGAACCCATTAAGCGCCATGGAATGCGCAGAGAGCACACCCAGCGCCCCGCCGCCCCTTATCAGCTGTGGAAATGGGTGTTTTCAACATTGTCCGGGGGAATGAAACAGTCCTCTAAACGGGGGGAGGAAAGTGCGGTCACGGGGTTGCACTACCATGACGACGAGATCGAGGACCACAGGTTTCCATCCCGCTTTTCGTTGCGGGGCGACACCAGCAGGGCAGGAACACACAGATTTTATAAACAGGGATTTCAAGATGGTCGTCCATCTCCAACTTTAAACATTGGTTTGGTTGTTTTAAACCAAAACTAACCTTCCCTGAACCAGACTTCCTGTCTGTTTCCCTCTCTGCCATGATAAGTTAAGGGAGGCGACTCCCGTGACTTAACCCCTTGAGCAAACGGTTTGCTCCCAAAAAAGAAAGCGCCTACGTAGACTGAGAGGAGCGAAGACGGAGGAGAAAGGCACACGCCAAATTTCCAAATAACAGGGAGACGAAAAGCATTCGTTTGTGGCGAAATGTCTCTGTAATAGCGCTGTCTAGATGATTCTACGTCTTTTTCCAAGACTTGAATAAAAGGCTCATGGCGCAAAACAATCGCGCTCTGTTCCGGAAACGGTATTATGCACCGTATCATTTCTGGTAGAATCGAAATTATCGATTGCGGCCATTCCCCCCACTGCAATAGCGGCAATGAGAATCCCATAAATCAGTTTGGACGTGAGGTCACAACAAAGATGGCCGCTTGGACCTCGACGACGTGCAGGTTCTGACAGTAATCAACCCCCCACCCCTCCCACTGCCACCTGTGCTTCCCCTGTCACATTTTGCCATCGCCCTGTTCCAGTTGGTAAGCCGGACAATGGGGGCTGGCGGCCTGCAATGGTGGGGGGAGGAGGGGCTTCCCCACGAAGCAGTACCTGCGGTGACCGTGTCCTGGTCCTTCAGACTTTGCTCCTCCACGCTCGCCCGTAGCTGGATCTCAAAGCGCCTGGAGAAGCCCTCCTTGGGCTTCCACAGCGACTGCAGCGTGAGGGGCTTCTCGTTGCTTCCCACCACGCGGAAGCACTCCCGCCTCCACTGGTTGTCGGTGCCAGTCTGGCCGATCACGTCACACAGCACGTAATCGTTGGCGTCTTCTTTTTCCAGGCAGTACCTGGAGAAGAAGCGGTGAGGTTCAGGGACCGAGTGGCTACTGACAAGAACACCTGATGCTCAGGTGTTACTTCAACTCGAGCGTCATTGGATAAAATACCTTCACAGTACGTCTTGAGGACATCTTGGTCCTCAGAGGATGAACCCTGATTTAACGTCTCCTCAAACACCCTGTTAATTCAATAATGCATTACGATCTACTAAAAACCTTTGAAGAAAGTAAATTTCTATTTAGGGCAGGGTGTGATCTGGGATCGTCATCTCGGGTTTCTTTAAATAAAAGTCCATTGGAAAATTCATTCATTCACTCGTTCATTATCTAGAACGCTCGTCCTGCACTCAGGTCACAGGGATGCCGGAGCCTATTATAACCATTAAATCTTCGTACAGAGATATACTAACAATCACCCTCTTATTCATACATCTGGACAATCTACATACTCCAGTAAACCTAGTGCATCTTTTTCAGAATGTGGGAGGAACTCAATGCAAATTCCACACAGGAAGCCCCCCTCGGGATTGAACCAGGGACTTTTTTACTGGAAAATGTCACATCAGACTGTCGAGTCCTCACTAGTCAACTGAGGGGATTCGATATTGTCCCGTTTTCTTCATTTCTTGCAAACTGACATTTTAATATAAACTGATCCGAGACACGGTGGATCCCGGGTTACATCACATCCCAGACCGTGATTTCTCTGCCAGGCCGGCTCGACCGCAGTAGCATTTTGAAACTGAAAATGAGAGGTTTGATTCGGGAGGCGGACATTTTTCAGTTGAACCGCCGGACCGTCCACAGGCTCCGAGGGCGACGCGGCAGCGGTACGGTTCTTCAGACAGGAAGCGACCATATTTGGAGAAGAACCTCGGACCTTAATGACAGTCCTTCCACCGGAGACCGGCTGTGGAGCTCCAGGCTGCTGAAATGGACTGAAACCGTCTTCACATCTCCAGACTGAGGAGACCCTCAGGGTTCTCGGCCCAGTTCAACCGATAAAACGCCGCAGCCGCTCCTGGTCTGCTCGGGATTGGAACCGGGACGGACCTGGGACATCCTCGAGGTTCAGCTTGAAGGAGCTCCATCGCTAATCGAACTTTTTGGACCCCTGCCAGCAGGAGAGGAATGCTCTGGGAGCAACCCCATCCACCTCAACGAACAGGTTCTCCAGGACAACAGCCTTGTCAGTTTAGAACGCATTCGGCTCACCTGTCCAAGGCCTCCTTCACCAGTTCCTTGGCGCTGGACTGTGTGGTGGCCAACACGCTCTTGTAGTTTGTCCCCTGGCAGATATCGCTGCCAAAGATCTTCAGGATGCCCGGCACGGACATCTGACAGGAGAGTTCGGCCGGGTCGTCGGTCGCCTGGAGGTCCCCGGCCAGGCTGCCGCCGCCCAACACCGGGCCGCGGCGCCCGCCGTCCCGCAGGTTGGGGCTGTGGTTGAAAACGGTCGAAATCCTGTTGTTGTGGCGGCGGATTTTGCTCTTGGCGGGCTGCCGGACCCCGGTGCTCTCCGTGGAGCGGACGGTGCTGTCCGAGTTGTTGGACCTGCGGGGGGGTCAGAGGCAGCCAGTGCAAGAAAACTGAGTTTCAACTTAAAAATATCAAATGTCGTCACATTTAAATGTAAGTGAGATGTTTTGCTTGTTTTCGATGGATTTTTGTGATTGACAGCTGAGTTTGATTGACACGTCCGAACTTACTGCAGGGATCCATTGCTGGCCTTCCTGCCCAGCTTGGCCAGGCGCTTCTTCGGGGAGCGGATCAGGAGGCCCACCGGGAAGTTAAGGGCTTGTTTGTTGACCTGGCTGCTTCTCTCCTCCGAAATCATCTCTTCTGCTTCTCAGTCCGAGGCGGAGGCGCTAAAAGTCAACATCCTCCGGGGAATCGGATGAGGTGGACGTTTTGGTGGTGGAGTGGATCCAGGGAACGGGTCAAAATTAAAATAATAAGAATAAAAATTTAAAGAGAAAATCCCTGTGGTGAATTTAAATCCATGAGAAAAGTTTTAAGAGTGAAAAAGGTCCCGGCATCGGAACCGAATCTGTTTCCTTCAGGCAGAACTCCGAGCCTGGCTGCGGGTTCGGGAGCGCCGAGCGCGTCTGTCCATGTTGGTGGCGTGGGCGGCTCGGTGCCGCGGTTCGCTCCGCCGGTCGCGTGGGAGAGTGGAGACTGCGCGGAGCAGCCCGCCGCCACCGGGACTCTAGCAACTCCAGCTCCGGATAACGTCACGCAGCGCGTCACGCGAGGAGAGGCGGGTCTAAAGCGGGTTTATAAATACCGAGAGGGAATCGAGAGGTCGGCTCCGTGCGGGTTTAAGGTAAATAAAATAAAATAAAATAAAATAAAATAAAATAAAATAAAATAAAATAAAATAAAATAAAATAAAATAAAATGTGTGAGGAAACCGGAGAAAATCCATGAAGACAATATACAAACTCGACACAGAGAGAAAGGTCCCCGAGTCAGAATCGAACCAGGGTCCTTCGAGGTGTGAGGCCAAAGTGCTAAACACTGCACCACCGTGCTACATAATAAAATATATAAAATAAAATAAAATGGGATCCATCATCCCCCCCCTGGCCCTGTGTGCAGGAGAAGCGGTAGATAATGAATAACGATAAAATGAAATTAAATTAAATTGAATGCAATAAAATTAGACAGTTGGGATAGGCTCCAGCATCCCCACAACCCTTAGTCCAGGACAAGCGGAAGATAATGAATGATGATAAAATAAAATAAAATAAAGTAGAATAAAATAAAATAAAATAAAATAAAATTAGACAGCTGGGATGCAATCCAGTATCCCTGTGACTCTGAGTGCAGGACAAGCGTTAAATAAAGAATAATGATAAAATCATATTCGATTAAATATACTTAAATTTAATTTAACTAGATTAAATTGAACTAAAGTAGTATATTTTTTTCTTCGCAGTAACTTCAACTGCAGTTTGTCAACAGAAAATTCAGATCTGTTTCTACCCCCCCCCCCACGTGACTCTACGCCGCTGAGGTGAAACTTCACGTGACCTCAAAACTTTTACTCAGAAAGCTGCCATCTCGTAACGAGGTCTTGCATTTCCTCTCTTTATTTCTGTTTAAAAAAATCTAATCCAATCCAATCCAAACTTGGAAGTTTGGCGGCAGATTAAGTTTTGGACGATGCTGAGCCTGATCGACTCGTATTGTCGCCACGGCAACCTTTGTTTATTCAACGGTATCCCTTCCTTGCAATCGTTGAAATCTGACACCTGCAGTTTCTGTGTTGTTTGCGCTTTACTCCATGGGGGGGTGAATGAATGAAGTTGCAGGTTCGATTCTAATCAACCACATTGATTTAGTTTTGATTTAAAAGTGTATGAAAGGTGGTGTGAGGGTTACACTTTTACCTGCAGACGTCGGCGCAAGCCCTTATCACATGAAACAACCTGAGACGCGGGCAGTGAAATTCATGGTGATCGCAGAGCGCTCTCTGGTGGACATCTTGTGAAACTTCATAACAACTCTAGATTTCTAAATTAAATGTTTACAAAAACGACAAAATTATTGTGTAAAGATATTCAATTTTTCCACAGGCTTGATTTTTATATTTCTCATGTCTATATTTTATTTAACTATTCATTGTTTGAATTCTTCGAAAACTCGATATCAATTCGAACTGAGACATTAGTTGTGTGATTCTTTTTTCTATTTCACACAACAACAATGATAACATTTAAGGTGGTTTTCGTTATCTGTCACTGTGCAAGAACCCATTTCCACCCGCCCGCCCCCTCCACCTCTCACTGGCAGCTGCAACGCCTTGCGAAACGGATGTCAGCACTCTGCACCTGCAGGGTTTGTGCACGAGAGGCGGTTTGTATTCCACACAATTCAGGTCAGATCCCCCACCCCCTTCTTTTTTTATAAAGTGCAGCTCAAAAGACTTCTCCCCTCTCTGACATCTCAGTTTGGGCATCTCTGCCCCGCAGCAGGCCTGGGGTAGCGGATTCTCAGGAAGGAAATACAAACTACACGGGATGCTCTTATTCAAGGCCCCAGGGGCGTCTGTCCGTGGGCCGAGAGGCAGGGCTTACCCTTGATGACCCGTCAATTACAACCAGTCACTCTCTTGTCCACATCTATTGGCAACTCAGTCTTCAATGGTCCCACTGACTGTTTTTGCACTGTGGGAGGAAGAAAGAGAACCTGGAGAGAACCCAGACAGGACAAATGTGTGGAGAACCCAGGCAGGGGAACATGGAAAGAATACACAGAGAGCACCCAGGCGGGAGCCTCTGTGTTTTAAATTAATTTTTGATTTGAATAATTCTTTAAAAAGATGCTTGAAGAGCCGATCCAAATTATCCCTGCGAATCGGAGCCCAATGGAAAAGCTCAAGTTCACTTTGATGGGATGAAAATAGGATTAAGCAAGATTGAAAACAAAAAATAAGAATTCTCTTCTTCCTCTTCTGACAGCGGAACACCTAGTTTAGAAACTCAGGAGGTCTTAAAGACGAAGAAATGCATTTATTGTCACAAACAGTTACACATAGAGCACAACATGCGGCGAAATTTAAACGCATTTAACACATCACGGATGATCCATGAGTAGAAGGCAGCTCAGGAACAGGAGAGAAGTTAGAGGTTCTGTGTTTTGCTCAGCAACACTTCGAAAGGGTAGGAGGAGCCCGGAATCGTACCAGGAAAGATCGGTTCCAAGGACGACTGCTCTAACCCCCTGTGCTTAAAGGTCCACAGTCGAGAGGATTGTATCATCTGGTTCATTCCAAACAAAAGTGTGACCACTCTTAACTGGAATTTTGATTATTTTTTTAAACATCACAGGTCGTGTGTTTGTGAGAAACATAAAAAGAGAGATCGGTTTGAGAATGACATCACTCATCAGTCTGTCAAAGATGTTCATCACCCATCAGTAGAACAAATTGATCAAAAATAAAAGTCCATAAAATAGGTAGCTTTCACTGTCAGTGCATTTCCGGAAACGTGACAACTTGTTATCCGTCATTTTGAGTGTGTTCACGCATCTAATTTTACTTAGCAACTTTTTTCACCTTTTTTTTTTTTGATTATTATTTCCCGCAAATAAACCTGGAAAACAAACAAACAAACTAGCTGAACGTCGAATGGGGTTTTATTTTGACAATCAACCCGGAAGAGAGAGCCCGCGGAGTTTCTAAGTTGTCGTCGTCGTTCTGCGAAACCAGCGCGGAGGAGACGGACGCGCCCCCACGCCCATCACCAACCATCACCCACGGAGAGACACGAGAACCGCAGTGGAACCGGACGATGCTGCCGCGGCGGCGGAAACCCTAAACTAAAAACTTAGCGCAACTCGAGCGCCGTCGGGAGACTTCACCGGACCGAGCTTCACGTGAGGCATCACGTCATAAGTTTCTCTATTCTGTCTTTCCCGGCCGGTCGTTTTTCCACGAGCAGCGCTGACAGTCGCGTGGGTCACCGGGTCCACGTCGGTCCACGCGGTTCCGACCCTCCTCGAAAACGAGGCTCGCGCGCTTCTCGCATCGATTACGCGCACGTGTGCATTTTGGCGGTTTTTGCAGGCCGTGCGGATTTGTGGATACACGCGCGGGCCAGTCCCCCCCCCCCCCCCCCCCCCCCCCCCCCCCCCGCAACGGGGGGGGGCGCCCCCCGCGCCCGCCCCCCCCCCCCCCCACAAAAATCTAAAAATATATCAACAAACACACCACC
>CAAKHD010012531.1:17645-28121 GCA_901007705.1 Fistularia tabacaria | reverse complement strand
TTCCGCGCCGGGGGCCTTTTTGGGGGTTTTTGCGGGCCGGGCGGTTTTTGGGATCCCCCCGGGGCGAGCCCCCCCCCCCCCCCGAGATCAATCCCGGAACAGAGAGCGGCTGGACCTGCCGCGGTCATCTCCACCGTTCACCAATATAATATCATATACTGACATGCAAACCTTCGATCCTGCGCATGTCAAATCGAGACATGCAACCATTCAGTCTTTCATTCACGTGTCATATGGAGACATGCAAACTTTCACTCGTTCACACATCAAATAGACAACTAATCATTCCACCTGTCATTCATACATGTCAACGAGAGACCTGCAACATTCACTCATTCATACGCCATATAGAGACATTCAACCATTCACTCTCTCATTATGAACAGTCCGAAAGTAGAGTGACAGATCAAGCAAACGCACTTTGAATGTGATATTGGGGAAAGGTTTGTTACTTGATTCGGCTCCTGCACTCGTGTTTTGCTCTTCCTTTAGAAGAAATGAGGCCAACCTGCTGGTTAGCTTGCTGGAACTTGGAGTAACTTGTGTGCGGTTGACTGCACATGCTTGGTGACTCGCAGGTCAGAAAAAAACAAGATCCCAGACTGTCTGCCCTGACGGAAGTCCCTCGTTTATCCCGGGGGTTACGTTCCAGAAGCAGCCGCGGTAAACAAAAATTGCGCAAAGTAACAACCATATTTGTATTTCATTATTTGTAAATGTTTTAAAGCTTTATGAACCTCCCCGCACTCTTATTAACCTTTCCCATGCTCTTATAAAGACTTCCTATACTCTTTAACAAGAAGCGTTCGCACGTCGATATGAAATCCACAAGGCTGAACGCATGCTATGCACAGGAGATGCAGAGAGCGATGCTACAGTCGCTGAGCCAATCAGAGCTCAGCATACCGGTCGCCACCCTAGAAAATGCTTGTTTTACCATAGAAATAATTGAGATTAATGTTCGGAGGTCTGTGAAGGTGTTTGAATGAGAGTGTGACTACGAGACGATCAGAGGTTAATTTGAGCTGCTGCTGTTGTAGGTTTTTTGGTGCAACTGTTCTAATAAACGAGAGGCTTGTTAACCGCCAACTCGTCACCCTTGAACGTGTCCAGTCGGACGTTACAATACATTTTTACCACAAGAACCCGTGTTATAGCGAAAAATCTGCAATATAAAGTTGTATCCGAAAAGATGAACTGCAATATAGCGAGAGACTGCTGTATTTCAATTAACTGGCAAGTGCTATAGGGAGGATTGAAGACAGACTTTGGCATGATATCGGCCAGCCGGAATTTGTAATGTGTTTTTTCTTCTTGTGTTTTATTTACAGTTCAGGTTGGATTTTATCGAATGCACTGCATAGGTTTGCTGTGCACAGGGAACGCGGAAGCAGTGCGCGATTGTGGAAGCAGTGCTCCGTTGCGCAAGTGCGCAGCTTACAGAGGATATTAGATGCAACCATTCACTCTCTCATATCTGGGAGATTAAAGTGACCGATTGACCTACTGAATGTTTGGACCAGAGGAAAGTCCCACAGACACGGGTAGAACATGCTCGTGCACACGCTGGTTTGGATTTGAACAAGGGACCCTCTTGCTGTGAGGCAGAACTGCTAACTACAGCTAACCACTGTGCTGCCGCCAACACCACCAGAGGCGGAGGTGAGACATGATATCTTATCCGGTGTTCTTTCCTCTGGTTTAGAGGCAAAAGAAAATATATCGAGTGGGAGTGTGTTACTAAGGCTGAAGTCCAGCAGGAACGGAACAATCGCACCGCAGCGGAATTAGAAAAAAAACGGCCAATATCGAAGTCAGTATAAAACAGAATCGTTGCTACTGGAGGAGGCCCAGGTGACCCTACCAGGAATTAATGAGTTGAACCAGGCCAACGTGCAGCTCCACTTGTGAGACACAATCCGTCACTTTAGATAACCTCATCTTGATAGACTGAAAGTGCTTCCGAGTAACAGACGCTTATTCATTTTCTGATGGTGAGTGCTGTCGGAAATTGGCCTCTCCCTGCAGAATGCATTCTAATGTTTTCCTGTTCAGCCGTAGTGGAAGGAAGCATAACAAGTCTGGGTGTCATCTGGTTTGGCATCATCCCATACAGCTGCCGTGGGATCAGGGATGACTGAGAGATGTCTGTCCCGTCAGCTGGCTCCTGCTGAAATGCAACAATTGCTGTAGGAACCTGAGCTTTGTCAGGACTTGTACAGGCGCTGGAAAGGCGCGACTTCTCCCGGTATCTCCTCTCTAACTCTGGGGGCACTTCATCTGGGTGATCCAGAAGGATCGCTCTGGGTTGCTTAAATCAGCTGATAATCTAGTCGCCATCCTCGGCCAGCAGGTCAGCTTGGTCTCCGTTGACACACTCTCTCCTGATCCCTCTACTGGTGATGTCTTGTAGTAGTGCCAAAGCTGCTATTGCTGCGTGACTTCCCGCAGTCATTGACAGAGTAGGGAAGGCATTTGCAGTCTTACCATGTCAACTTTAGAAAGTATCTCCCGTGACTTGTTCTTGATTCATGTGTTCATCACATATCCGAAGGCATATTGTTTTCAAATCCCTCTTCCGAAAAAGTGGGGAAAATATTTTGGTACTTTGGCGTTTGGGGCTGTCAAATGACAGAGCTTGCGTGACTGTGTGCGCAAATCTGTGGCAAGTTGATTTTTGTACATCCTTGCATCCTTTTGTACATCCTTGCATGCATATGAAACATGGCGCCGTTCATCATCTTTTCAGTTCCCATCCTGTCTACCTCCGATTTATCGGTCAATTGATCTGCTTTGCTAACTCAAGCTTTTGATCGGGCGTGGCGATGACGGGACTCCAGACTTCCATGAGTCTGGATTAGAAGATTCAAACTTGTTTGAACACAACTGAATCCCGGGGAGCGGGAACAAAGGGAGAGACCCAAGCCGAGTGTCCATGGCAGGAAGTTCTTCACCCCTGCTAAGAGTTTGATTGACATGAGAATGTTTTCATTGAGCGTGAAAATGAAGGGTTTGATTGTTTGATTGATTGTTTCTACAGGAAGGAGACCAGCCACAATTAAAGTTGGTCACAGTGACGAAAAGTGAAACTATAATTTGTGAAAAGAGCCTTTCTTCTGCTCAGGTTCAGTCCCCGCCCACCTCCTCCTCAAAACCCTGTCTCTTCATGGTTCAAGTATACTATTAATGACACACGGGAATAGAACAGAACTGAGTGCATCCACTGATACTAGACGATGTACTACATTAATTACCCTGTCCATCTTCATTGGTCTACATCCTTGTTATTAGCCTCTTCATCCTCACCCCATACTCGGAGATGAGAGTGTTGCTCTGCAGGCATGAGGGGGAATTTAAAAAGCTCCTTTTGCAACGGTTCCACCGACGGTTGTTCCGATCACACCAGGCAGTGAAAACCTGTGACTCATCCTGCTCCAATGGCATCATGGATCTTTTTCCTGATTTTGCACCCCGAAATGACCTCACTTACTGAAGAGTTCCCTCTCTTCTCTCACCTATGTCTGTATGTTGCAGCACTAAGGTCTGGGAACCCTCTCGTAGGGGCGCAGCGTCATGGTTCTTCCCTTAGGTGAATTTTGTTTGTTGTTCTTGTTTTCTACCCCAAACAAGAAGAGTATTGAGTAAGAGCAAGACTCTGAACTTCAGGTGTCAGACAGTTAAAGTGAGAGCAGGTAGAGAGTGTTCCAGGAAATAAACCAGATTAAACAGCCCCTGACACAGGAGTCTAGACTGGTACACCAAACCTGAGCACACTGTTCTCACTCAAGACTGGCTACCTCGTCTGAAGGCCCAAGGGGATCCTAAGACCGATTCAGCAAATTGTGGACCAACCAGAGCAGGAAATGAGACCAAAACTAGAAAGTCTGACAACGCAGTTGACTGCCCTTGATTGGGTTCCATGGAGACTCGGTGAGAGTAAGACATGGTTTCCCTGTTCTGGTCCAACCAGGACTCAGTGGGTATGGTTCAATGACCTCCTGCTGGAACAGCAGGTCTAGACGGGCGGAGGATCCAGCACATGGGTCCAGCTGCGGTTCTTAGAAACAAAACTTTTTACGCTAACAAACAGAGATAGAGTTTAAGAGGAATTTTTAAAGCTTCTTAGGAGCCTCCCCTGATAACCATCAGTGTGACTGTGCAGCTTCCTCCCTGGGGGTGGAGCCTCTCTGCTCACAACCATCATCTCCACAAACCTGCACATTCTGTCTCTTCGCAGAAGCAGACAGTTCCTCAGCTGCCACCCTTTTCCAACCCAGCACAATATTGTTCTCCATGGAAGCCGAGGGAAAGTATGACTTCACTGCCACTGATGTGGAAGAGCTCAGCTTCAGGAAGGGGGACATCCTCAAGGTCAGTCTCACGTGGGGTTCTGTCCCACCGGTCGGTCAGAACCGCACTCAGATCTCCTCGCTTGTTGTCTGGTCAGATCATAAGCCCACAGGACGACTGGTACAAAGCAGAGATGAATGGCCAGGAGGGATTCGTGCCTCAGAACTACATAGAGATGCAGATTCCAAGGTGAGGAACCCTGTGCTACTCAGGTCCTCCTTCTCTCTTGAAGAACCTAAAATGAAGGTTGGGACTAAATTGTTGGTTCCCCTCAGTTTTCTTCAGGATCACGTTTTTGAGGTAAAGCAACACATTTCAAAGTGACAGAATGACAGGCGGAACGGAAGGCTCAGATTGTGGCGATAAAGTAGCTAAACTCAAAGGAAACAAACTCAGGCTGCACTTAATTTTAGATTGGGATGTCAAGAGCTGCTCTGCCGCCGTTAGTGATTGATACGTGTGAGCTGTCAATTCATCAAGGATCCAGATTAAATCCAAACCAGGTTGAGACCTGATTTGCAAGATTTGCTTTAAACGACAAAAGCAATCCTCAGAAAAAAGATCTGGTCTGTACTTCCTGTAGACAAACTGATTACGGCTCAAGAGTCTCACACTAAGCGGCTAGTTAGCAGCTGATAAACATAATATGAAAGCAGCTATAAGATCCAGATGTTCTGTCTGGTCTAACGTCTGTCTAACGTTGTAAGGATAATGACTAAAGGATGAGGTTCTTACTGAATAAGAACCCTGGAAGATGAGCTCTGATTGTTCTCCAAATTGTTGAAACTGGCATGGTTCCACAGGTGGTTCCAGGAGAACGCCACACGCAGCACCGCCGAGGAGCTCCTCAGGAACAAAGACGTGGGCGAGTTTGTGATCCGGGGTTGTCAGAGCTCCCCGGGAAACTTCTCCATCTCTGTCAGGTGAGGGGCGGATGCACGTTTCCAAAAAAACACAGTGAGCGGAGGACTTCCGTCAGGGTTCCACCTCTTCAGCTCCTTCATCTGTTCCTGCTTCACCTGGGTGGCAACCTGAAAATCTGGCTTATCAGATAAGGGGCAGGTCTAAAACAAGAACTGGCCAATGGCGACCGAGGAGCAAAAATGTAAGACCACCAGAGGCCTACGCCTCCAATTGCTGACAAGGGCAATGAATTTGCCTCTATTTTCCACTTTTCAAAACTTGTCTGTGCAGTCGATTCAGCTTTTTTCTGACCATGTTGTTGAACATGACACCACCGAAGGCATGAAACCCTGTAGCTTCGTCCTCAGGTTGAAGTTCTTCCTGTGTGCTTTATCAGCGACGGTTGATCAGCTCTTCGCCGACATTTCAGCCAAAGTTGATTTCAGGCTTAAATGCGCTTTTTTAATTTATCGAGGGTCAAGTCCTGGCCACTTTTTAGTGACATCACAACCTCCCCCCTCGGCTGGTGCGGGAAACAAACCGACTTGTCGCCTCTCATCCTGGCCGATGCTCTGCAAACCCTGCAGCCGACTCTTTCTGCGACCGCAAAGCAGCAGGCAGTCGCTCACTGGGGATTCCTCTGCAGCGTGCAGGAGCTGGAAATGGTTTCCGCTGCAATGGGTTCCTTGACACCGCACAGAGGGTGGCAAAGGGCTTCTCTGTAGAAGGTAGAGGCTGGCAGGGGGTTTCTCTGCAGTGGGCTCCTCTGACACATGGATGTCGGTATATTGTTGACTATCAGGTGTTTTAGCTGAGGTGGAAACAGAGTCATCCCTGGCTGCTCTCAGACCCTCCAGCAGGTCGGAACGGCAGCCAGGGAGCAAAACTTGTCGGCGGTGAAGACACAAGAGGACGCAGCGGCCGTCCGGAGCAGCAGATGGCACAGCCTCGCTCCTCTGTAGCTATCGGCCAACCACACTGAACCCGTCACTCGAGAGAAAATTTAGGATTGGGCTCAGACTGAAGGGACGCTGGGATGGACAGATGTACCTGGTTGCCATTCTGATTCTTGTAAAGTTCTAATGTCACAACGTGACCAGCAGGGGGCAGCAGGCAGGGCCAAACACCTGCGTTATCACATTCTCCTCAGCGGTCCCCTTACTGTTCCTCTCTCCGTAGGCACGAAAGCGATATCCAGCATTTCAAAGTGATGAAGGACAACAAAGGCCATTACTTCTTGTGGTCGGAGAGGTTCACCTCTCTGAACAAGCTGGTGGAGTTCTACAAGACTACCACCATCTCCAAAACCAGGGAGATCTTCCTTAAAGATGGCAACTCAGATGACAGGAGCCCCCCCAGAGCACAAGTGGTGAGACTCAAAATGACCGTTTCCACAGAAACGCAGTTTCAGAAATCTCATCACGGCAGCTGGTTTCCAGAAGGTTTCAGGTGTTTCAGTCCTAAAAAAGGGTTGGAGCCTGAAGAACCATGTGACTCCTAGAACCAAAGCGACACCATGTGACCTATCAAGGTCACGGGAATCCAAGGGTTGGCCAGACGGTTCTCGGTTTAATTCCAGAGGTCAATCAGGTTCTGTCTCTGTGTGTTCACTCCGTGTTGGTTCCTGCCTGGGTTGTCTCTGTGTAGAGTAGGGGTGCTCACACTTTTTTGGCTTGCTACTCTGAAAATGGACAGGTCAAAATGATCTACCAGCAGTAAAAAATAAATATATATATATATATATATATATATATTTGTATATATATTTGTATGTATGTATAGATATATGTGTCTATACACACACACACACATATATATACACGCACATACACACATATATATGTATGTGTGTGTGTATATATATATATATATATACATCTATATATATGTGTGTGTGTATGTATGTATGTATATGTATGTATGTATTGATATACGTGTCTATACACACACACATATACACATATATATATATATGTGTGTGTGTGTGTGTGTGTGTGTGTATGTATGTATGTATATATATGTATGTGTGTGTGTGTATGTATGTGTGTGTGTGCATATACTCTTCTCCTTTTCCTTTTGGCTTTTCCCTTCAGGGGTCGCCACAGCAAATCAACCTTCTCCATCTAACCCTATTCTTTGAATCCTCCTCTCTCATACACACCGTCCATAAATCATCTCTTTGCTCTTCCTCTAGACCTCCTGCCTGGCAGCTCCCATTCCAGCATCCGCCTGTCAATATATTCACCATCCTTCCTCTGCACATGACCGAACCATCTCAGTCTGGCTTCTCTGACCTTCTCTCCAAAACATCTAACATGTGCTGTCCCTCTGATGGACTCATTCTGATCCTATCCATCCTCGTCACTCCCAAAGAGAACCTCAATATCTTCATCTCTGCGACCTCCAGCTCTGCCTCCTGTCTTTTCGTCTTTGTCACTGTCTTTTCATCGTATATATACACCAAGTATACTTAATATTACAAATATGTATTGTTTCCCTTGCATAACAGCATGAAGATGTATGGCACAATACAATTCTGTACATTTTTGGCCATTGCCTTACTCTGATGACGTCTTGCACTGAATGGACTCAGTCAACCAACAGGTAGCCCAGCCTCGAACACACTTCCAAATGTCCATCAGTCATGGTGCATTTGGATAGAGATCTCGGATTGGCTGTACTGTATGTCGGTCAAGCATGCAATGCTGCAGTGGCAATGAATGATAGGTTAACAGCTATTTTTTGTTCTGTTGTGTTTTCTGTGGCTGAGTAGTTTTTTTTACGTTGTGCGGTAGAGTTTAGTTTGAAAGGTAGGGCTCCGCCGTCGACCCGCGTTGCCTTTGTGATCGACTAGTAGATCGGGCTCGAGGTGTTGGGCGCCCCAGGTGAAGAGTTTCTATGTTCTCCTGCCTGGGTTCTTTCCATGTTCCTCAGACCGGACTGTCTCTGAGTAGTTTCCAGGGTCTCCTGCCTGGGCTCTCTACATGTTCTACATGTTCTCCTGCCTTGGTTGTCTCTGGGTAGAGTGTCTATGTTCTCCTACCTGAGTCCTTTCCATGTTCTCCCGCCTGGGTTCTCTGTGTGCCTACTGAATCTGAATATTCTTTCACCATCTGGTTTCTTGTACTGTCACAGGTCAGCAGGTTCTCAGACGGAACCTGCTGAGCAATGCATTCTCAGCCAAGAAAAATCTGAGGTTCTGTGAGAAAGCCTCGGTTCCTGATTTGGGATTTCACGTGGTACCTCTGTGTGTGTCTTCTCAGCTGAAGAGGGGAAGTTTGCCCGAGCAGCGAAACACCCCCATTGTTGCGGTGCCGAGACGAGCATCGGACCAGCCCCACAGTCAGCTGGTACGAAAACATCTACTGGCATTTTTGGATTCCAGAGCTGCTGCTCAGTGGCGCCTACATCATCGTTTTAAATTAATTACGATCACGTGAACTACCCCTTTTATCACTCTGATTTTGTCAGCAGTTATTACATCTGTATAACATAATATCACATTTATTGCACGATAATCTTTTGCTTGCCATTATTATCTAAAATGACGCCTAGACGTTTCCAGTCTAGCAGATGATCATCTGTTCAATGGACTGCTTCAGAAGCTAGGCCACAGATTTTAAGGTTAAACTAACCTTTCAACCAGATTTAACTTGACCACTTTCTCCCGCTGGTTTTATTCTGTTAACAAGTTCACTTATTTATTTCTTTGAACTATTTCCACCACGTGAAGACATAGCAAACCGTCCAAAGGGATGACAGATCTGACCGCTTGATGCGAGATGTTCCGGTTGTCGGGTGTTTCTTGGACATTCTCCGCCTTCCGAGAGACGTTGATGAATATTTATCCCGGTTACCTTCTGATGTCCAGGTGAAGAGGGCGGGTCTGGAGGAGCGGGCCCAGGCCATCAACCTAGTCGGGAGGAGCAGCCCCATCAGCTTTGCTGCCCCCGCCCCCCGTATGTTGGACGCCATGGCCCCGCCTCAGGTGAGACACTGAATCATTACTGTTATTATTGTTATCTAGCCATAGGTGCTAAAGGTTGGAGGTCGGAGCGCATCAGGGTTAGTCTCAGAGCCCCTTCTTGTTTGAAGTGGTGGTGGACAGGCTGACAGACGAAGTTAGACAGGAATCTCCAGGGATTATGATGTTTGCAGATGACATTGTGATCTATAGTGAGAGCAGGGAACAGGTGGAGGAAACTCTGGAGAGGTGGAGGTATGCTCTGGAAAGGAGAGGAATGAAATGCAGCTTCAGCAAGAAAGAATACGTGTGAATGAGAGGGACCCGAGTGAAACGGTGAGGCTACAGGGAGATAAGATAAAGAAGGTTGAGGATTTGAAGTATTTACGGTCAAGCGTCCAGAGCAATGGAGATTGTGGAAAAGAGGTGAAGAGATGTGTGCACGCAGGTTGGAAGAGGTGGAGAAAAGTGTCAGGGGTGATAAGGGGAACAAGACAGTGGTGAGACCAGGGATGCTGTATGGTTTGGAGGCAGTGGCTTTAAGGAGACAGCAAGCAGAGCTGGAGGTGGCAGAGATGAAGATGATGAGGTTTTCTTTTGGAGTGATGGTGATGGATAGGATCAGGAATGAGTCTATCAGAGAGACAGCACATGTTCTGGAGATGAAGTCAGACTGAGATGGTTTGGACATGTACAGAGAAGGGATAGCGAACATCTGGCCAGAAGGATGCTGAGGCTTGAGCTGCCAGGCAGGAGGACGGGAGGACGACTGAAGAGGACGTATTTGGATGGAGAGTAAGAGGAAGTGGAGTTAGTTGGTGTGAGAGAAGAGGATGCAGAGGAGAATGTTAGATGGAAGAAGATGATTCACTTCTGGAGATCCCCTGAAGGGAACAGGCCAAAAGGACAAGACATTATCATCATTAGTATTACTGTTGTTATTATCCAGAGGGGTTTCAGTCTTGACTGATGACTATAAGCAGAGCTTCTGCTCATACATATGGATGTAGAAGAGTGCAGGACTGATCAGGTTCCTTCAGGGATCATCTGGATTCAAACGGAGTCGGCCTTTTTTTATTCTGGAGGCAAGAAGGGAAGGCAATGTTGACCTCAGGAGAACTTCATCAGCAAACTGACTCCCTCTCCTTTCTGTTCCTGTCCTGTTGTGGACCCCCCCCCCCCCCCCCCCCCCCCGCCCCGGGGGGGCGGGGGGGGGCCGCCGGTCCCCCCGGGGGGACGGCCGGACCGGCCTTTTTTCC
>CAAKHD010012531.1:0-17625 GCA_901007705.1 Fistularia tabacaria | reverse complement strand
GGGGGGCAAAAGGGAAAGGGAATTTGCCCCCCGGAGAACTTCACCAACAAAATGCCCCCCCCCCCTTTTTTTCCTTTCCCGTTGTGGCCCCCCCCCCCCCCCCCGCAGAGGGCGCTGCAGGTAAGGGCGCTGTACGACTTCACAGCTGAGGAATACGACGAGCTCGGCTTTTTTGCCGGCGACATCATTGAGGTTCTGGATCAGTCTGACCCCTCCTGGTGGCGGGGGAGGATCCAGGGGAGGAGCGGGCTGTTCCCCGCCAACTACACCAAACAGATGTGCGAAAAAGACGGCAGGCCCTAACACACTCACACACACACACATACAGCACCCTGACCCTGAGCTTCATCCAGATGAGGCGTCCACGCCAAACGTGAACCTTCTTGTTGTGGGTCCACCGGGTTCCGGAGTTTGATCGGAAATCCGTGGTTGTGGCCAGTCGAATCAATATAAAATCAATATTTCTATCAGCATGTAATCAATACCTGTCCGCCGTGTCTCATGATGGAGGTTCCACATGAAAATGTCGAGATTCCGTAACTTCCTTTCAGGGAACTTGTTTTTATGTTTTTTAAATTTAGTATTAAAGAGAAAATCCAATGACTTTCCTTTCTGCACATTGAACTTTCTGAACTGTTTTCTCCTTATTAATCTTATCTGAGGGGACGAGTATTTTAGCTGAATTTTGGTCTTCAAAATAAACCCCCCGCAGTGGTTAGAGGAAAATTGTATCTCTACAGAAACAAAATCTAAAATAGAAAGATAAAATCGTATCTTTGTACAAGGACCAATGCTCAATCCAACTCTGAAGAAAGGGAAAAAGAACAAAAAATGAATAAAAGTTAGTGAAAGACGTGACAGGGAATAACCACAACGTTATTTTTAAGGGTGTGTTTTTCAGAATATTTTTTTTTTATTACCATTGAAACATTGATGCTACAACGAAATTGTTCGATTAAATTGTGATTTATTTTACTTTTTTTACCCAAAAGGATCAAATAACAGATAGATAATTAGATTTTTGGAATTGTATATATCGTCCCTCGGGAGGCTTTTATTGTGAAAGTGATTAGACGTAAAGTTCCGCCCCCCCCACCCACCCCACGACCGGCTTCTACCTGAGACTCACCTGAGCTCCCGCGGAGTGTGAGTGCGCGGCGCGGGGGGGGGGGGGTTCACGGCGACGGCGGTCATGGCGGAGTCC
The DNA here is from genome assembly GCA_901007705.1 of Fistularia tabacaria. NCBI lineage: Eukaryota > Metazoa > Chordata > Actinopteri > Syngnathiformes > Fistulariidae > Fistularia > Fistularia tabacaria. Next base: position 16,421 of record CAAKHD010012531.1, on the reverse strand, counting down.
CAGCTGCAGTGCATGGACGACGAGCACGTCAACGAGAAGATCCCGGAGAGCCGGCCGGAGTTCTACTACAGCGAGGAGCAGCGGGCGGCGCTGGAGCAGCTGCTGCGCCACGGCGACGGCGCGTTCCGCGAGCGCCTTAGCGTCGACCACGCCAAAAACTTTCTGTCCGCGCCGGAAGTCACGGTCATGCGGGAAACTTTCCACGAGTACGACGCGGACGCGGTCAGCGAGCCCGGGGGCCGCGGCGGCGGCGGCTCCGAGGAGTCCCCCAGCGCCGACTCGGGGGTCCACTCCACCTACTGGCCCCAGATGTCCGACACCGAGGTCCCGCCCCTGGACATCGGCTGGACCGGAACCAGCGGCCAGTACCGGGGGGTGACCCGGGTCACCGTGTACTCCCACCCGCCCAAAGAGCCCGGGCCGCACATCAAGCAGGTGGTGAGGAGGCTCATCCAGGACGCCCAGAAGGTCAGTCTGAGTGGAGGCTGCTCGCTATCTTCATCTGTTCACTGATTGGTCGATCTTCCACTTCACTTCAAATCAACTTTGAGCAGGAAACCGGGACGGGCAGCGATCTAAATCAATATTATATGTAACATCTATTCATTAGATTCAGGTTAGGATCAATAGGTCTTAATTTAACCTAAATGAATCTGATTTAAAGGATGACCTCGTTTATTTGGATTTTTTTTTGTTAGGCACTGGAACACAAAAGTTAACTGTTGCTTTCAGGCTGTAGTTTTCACAGGGTGTCAACGGGGGAATTTTAGTGGACCGTGTCGCCGCGGAAACGTCACACCTGATAAAACAGGTGTTACATGTGTGTGAACCCCGTCCAAGGTTTCCTCTTTGGTCTGCTCATCGCCAACAGGAAGTGCACTCACACCTACAGTCCCTGTGCAATTCAGCTTCGAGGTTCGATCGAGGTGACCTGTCGGGTTCTCCATCTGGGTTCTCCCCATGTTCTCCTGCTGCAATTTTATCTCCAAGTTCCCCTGAAGGGGTTCTTTCCCTATATTCCCCTGCTTGGGTTTTATGTCCATGTTCTCCTGTTTTAATTTCATCTCCATGTTCTCCTGCTTTGGTTACCTCCCTATGTTCTCCTGCTTGAGTTCTTTCCTCATGTTCTCCTGCTTGGGTTCTATCTCCATGGTACAGCTGTCAATCAACATCTCTAGCAAGAAAAAAAAAATCAAATTTGACCTGGATTCAAGTTTATGTAACAAAAAAGAACAAACAAGTTGTTTCCAAATGCTAAAAGGGAGTTGTTTGGATTGGAGGGTTGGGTTCTGGTTTGTTTTTTTTTTACATTCGGTAATCCCTGCTCCCCCCTCCCTCCACCAACACCAACACCAACATCCCCATGGTGAAACTGTCACATCAGTAATAAACAACACTTAGGGCCAAATCCGGTCCAAATCCTTCTGTTGTGGGACGTCTTCTACATGAATAGGCCCAGTTCGGGACCTTCTTGCGTGCACACACACACACACACACACACACACACACACTAAATGAATGAATGAACCGTATCCTCCTGTCAGGAAGGGGTTAACCCAGCCAGCAGAAGGTGGTAGCGTCGAGTTTAAACAAGCTTAGTCACAGCCGTTGTAAATGTCAGCTTCACATCAGGACTTGTTCACCCCTCCACCGCCCCCACTCTCCGTACCTCATCTGCTATCCAGTGAGGACCATGTGGAGGTTCTCATCTGGAAGTTCTCGGGACTGCTCTGAAGGCAAAGATCATTTTAAGGAATCAATGACCCTTTTGAGGCTTTTCTTTGTTTTCAATCTTTGTTCTCATTTTGTGATTGAACCCAATAATGAATCTTGTGAGAACCCAGGCAGGAGAACATGGAGAGAAACCAGGCAAGGGACCATTGAGAGAACACACAGAGAGAACCAAAGCAGAACAACATGGAGATAGTACTCAGGCAGGGCAACATGGAGCTCGAACCCAGACAGGGGGAATTTGGAGAGAACACGCAGTTAATCAACATGACCAGGAAGCAGATCTGTGATGGAACTTCACGAAATCTCATCCGCTGCCAGAACCAGTTTCATGAATCAGTTCCAAGTCGAGAACTGGAAGGTTCCTATGCCGAAAGGTTTCTCCGCAGGGTGTCGGAAACTCAAAGATCAGGGTTTCGTCTTGATTGAAGTACAGATAATTGGCAGTTCTCTTTTACTGTTACAACCACTGGAAGAGATCCAAACAGGATGACTGACAGCAGAATTCCACTGTCATTTATCATCGCAACCAGTGAGCTGTCGTCATGGAAACAGGCTGGCGTAGATCTTATTGCGACTGCCATCAAACTGTTTTTTTTTTTAAATGTTTCATTCCTGATGAAGAGGATTACAATACTTTATTCGTCTGTGAACTTTGAAAGCAGTATGACTCACACATACACACACACACACACACACACACACACATACACAAGTTCAAACAGGACAGAATTTTTAGGATGACCGAAAAATGATGCAACTTCAATGAATAAATGTATTCATTGAAGTCAAAATCTGCACCCTTATTCTGCTCATGGGGTCCAGAGGGGGTCGAGGGGAGGAAGACGGAGAACCTGGAGAGATACCCAGGCAGGAGAACGGTTGAGGAACCTCACCGTGACCCTGCCTGTTCTCCACCTGAATACAAACATTAACACACACAAACACACACACGCAAGGCTTCTAAAGAACCTTAATCGTCTTTAAGATGTTTATTTTAAATCCCAACTTCTCTGTGTCCTTTTCGCTCCTGCTGGAGTCGCCATGTCCGAACTGACAGCAGTGACTTGTATTTGACCCCCTTCCTCTTTCCCAGGTGGTGGCCATCGTCATGGATCTCCTGACGGACCTGCAGATCCTCCAGGACCTGCTGGATGCCTCCTGCCGGCGCGGCGTGGCGGTCTACGCTGTGCTGGAGGCCAAGGGTGTGCCCCACTTCCTGGACATGTGCACTCGGCTGCAGGTCAACGCCGTGCATCTGCGGGTGAGCTCTATCGGGGGGGTGACAGCAACAAGATGGGAAGCCGGCAGGCATCTCCACTCCACGTGCTGATTCTCGAGTGTTTTCTTGCCTTCTGATTAAGCTTTTCTACATTGATTGGACAGAGAAGGAGGTGGAGGAGAGGAGCGATTGGGGAGGGTTGGACCGGGAGAGTCCAAGTGGAGGCAAATGGGGGGGGGTTACTCCCTGGAACATGTTGGTATGTTCCAACATTTGCTCTGCAGGTGGAATACAAGGGTGTTCCACCAACCTCCCCGTGTGTTTACATAGTTTTACACCTTTTCTAAATAAAAGTGGCCCACATTTGTCAGTTGTTTTTTCAAGATTTTGTGCATGGGTGCGGGTGTGTTGAGTGTTCATCGGAGAAATCCTTGCGTCTTAGGCCGCTAATCTATTGCTTGGAGGCAGCAGGTCAAACCGGATAGATAAAATTAGTTCACTGAACATTTCAACCCTCATAGAACACTGTCTGTATGTGAGTTTGTGTGTGTGTGTGTGTGTGTGTGTGTGTGTGTGTGTGTGTGTGTGTGTGTGTGTGTGTGTGCAGCGGGTCCTGTTCCTCCAACAAATGACGCCCCCCAAGAACCCGAGAGGGACTGTAAAGAGTGTAACTCGATGCGCCGCCGCCTCCTCCCTTTCAGCCTCCTCTCCCGTCCCCTTTGGTAAACACTGTTGGTTTTCTCGGGATGCGGTGTGTGACGCCCTGCCAGCTGAAGTGTGTGTTTTTCTCCTCAGAACCTGCGTGTACGTGCGCTTGGGGGAGCAGGTCTGTCCCTGTCCTTTGGTAAACTGCCGGGTTCCCTCACCTCGAGGTACATGCTGGTGGATGGAGAAAAAGTTCTGTTTGGTACCTACAGGTGAGAACGTTGGCTTCAAGGCCGTCTACATTTTCAAAGGGTTTCATAGGACACCGTGACAGCACAACACTCACACACACACACACAGATCCACACACGGTCAAAGACCTTACGTTAAAGTTTCAAGAATCAAAACAACAACATTTTGAACAAAAAATTAAACCGTCTGTGGGCCCAGTATATGGACATGGGGTATCCCGGGAAGCATTTTTTGCATGTAGTGCAAGGGCCGTCAGGCAGAGTACCGCAGTGTACTTTTGCAGTAAAATAGAACACGTGATTGAAATTGACAATAGTTTCATAATCAGCAAACAGTTATAGAACCCTAAAATATCACCCTGCTATTACAGTGTAACTTCAGCTGGAGCCTGGATGTTAGAAATGCGGGCCAAACGAGTCGCTGGCAATATTTATATTTTATATCCGGGAATATCTGGAGTCAAATCAGAATCTCTTGTGGGCGTGGCTCAATCTGATCAGGTGAAGCTAGTGTTTTTGCTTTTTTACAAAAATGAAACTCTGAAAATTGATCCTTTAAGTAGAGCTTGCAGAATCTGTGCATCTGAGTCCTCTCGCCCGACGCAGTTTCACCTGGACCTGCTCCCGGATGGACCGGAGCACTGTCACCGTCATGTCGGGTCAGGTGGTCGACTTCTTCGACAATGACTTCCGGGAGCTCTACGCCGTGTCCGAGGAAGTCGACCTGTACCGGGAGTTCAACATCACCAAGCCGCCCCTCCCTGTGCTCGTCAGAAAGCCCAGCGTGGAGCGCGTCCACCCTCCGCCCGTCTCCAGGTCTCGCTTCCAGGTGTCAGTCGGGGACTTGCGGGAGAGCGACCTGAAGGTTCCTGCTCACAAGTACCACAATCCAAAGTACTCCCTTGTTTTTGGAAATAACATGAGGCTGACCAGCTCCCTCCAGGACCTTTCCACTGACAGGGACTCGCTGATAGGCGGGGTCCCTCGGCGGAACGACCCTCTGGACAGCTTCCGGGACAAAATGGTGGAGCGGGTCTGCCCCCGGAGTCCGAGCTCGACAGTGCTTTGGGAGGACAAGGACAGGGCGGGAAGTACAAGGAAGAACCAGCTGGCAAGTGGAAGGAAGCAGCTTGGCTCCTTCAGGAACCTCTTACGAGGCAAAGGAGCCAATCAGGGCACGGAGACGATCCAGGAAGGTCCGGTCGGGCTTCAGACGCCGCCGCCCTCCTCCAAAGCGAACCAGAGTGGTGCAGGGGCCGAGGCCGAGGACTCATTCGAGGTCATGGACAAACCAGGTCTGCTGAAGTCCAGGCCCAGGAAACTCTCCAAGCTGAGCCAGAGGAGCGTGTCCCTGCAGACCATCAATGCAGGAGACCAGGATGGTAGGCAGCCGCTGATATGTACAGCAGCGTTTTTGTTTTTTGTCCAGTTGGCTTCACCAGACCTTCATACAGTGATCCATGTATCTGGAAAACAATCAGAGCCCAAGAATCATTTATTAACCCAATAAACATTTAAAAATAGAAATACAATAAATCCTACTTCCCTGCAAATCCTTGTGAACTGATCCAAACCACCTTTTATTTTAAGGAATACAGCTTTTTTTTTTTATCTCATCAGGGCATAAAAACAGACGGAGAAACCAGAAGAAGAATTGCATCCAGTCCTAAAACAGCGTCCAGGTGCTCGTCCTGCAGCACCTCCTGCTGGCCCGACTATGAACACCAGAGCAAGGACACAAAAGGAGGAGGAGGAGGTGGTCAACACTTCCAACTTTCACTCCAACTGATTCTCCTGTTTTTGTTTTGCCTGGATGTGATGGAGGTGACGCCCCCTGGGATGGCGGTAGTGGTGTGTGTGTGTGTGTGTGTGTGTGTGTGTGTGCTCTCACAGGGAGGAGGGTAGGGTTAGGTTACATCATGCCTCCTAGTGACGGTCGTTGCTATGGAGAGAGGAAAAGCGATCAGTTGGAGGCACCCCCCCCCCCCGAGTGCCAGGTTACCAAGGAGCTTTCTAGGTAACAGAAGAGGTGTGTTTGCTTTTGTGTTTGAAAGACCAAACCACAACGTGTCTCTTCACGCTGGGCGCTTAATTTTGTATTGGGTTGTTTGTTTAACTGTTCCATCTGGCAGATTAATATGTGGACGCGTGGAAAACCACCTAAGGTCAATAATCAGGTCAATGATCTGAATTTTGTAATAAAAGTCAGGTCAGATTTTATCGACAGTGCCAAATCACAACACAATTGTCTTGTGACGCTTTACAAGTAGAGCAGGTCTGGACTTCATTCTTTGGATTGATCTACAGAGGCCCAACAGTCCCCCATGAAGAATTCTCAGGAAAATCCCAGCTCACTGCAGATGGCCTTCTGTCACGACTGGGTGGGAGTTCGGAAGGACCGGCAGCCTGTTGATCCGAGGTAAAGAGCGTTCATGGGGGTTCTGACGCTGTTGAACAATGACGGATGAGGAAAGTGCTGGTGAGGGGCGGAGCTTAATGGGTCATCTGTCAATCATCCAAATACTTCATTCTCAGTCACTCCGGACAGACAATCTGCGGTCTTCAATGAACCTACTGACTTTTTTTTTGGACTGGGAGGAACTAGGAAAGAATCCAAACAGGAGAACATGAGAACCTACTGAGAAACTGGTCCAGCAGCGGATCAGAACCTCTTGGGGGTGACCTGCTCCGATGGTCCATCCTTCCCGACAGTCTGAAATTTGTTTTCTATCTTTGTAAAATCGCCTTCATTATTATTTTTTTTTTTTTCCTGGAATCCTCACAGAAACATCCGGCTGAGAAGCAGGATCTCCATTCACCAGCTAGTCTCTAGCAAACAGTGAAGCCCGTCGGTTCACGGCTGCGCTATGTGACTGTTTGATTAAAGCGTTGCACAACATTGACCCTGGAACAGTGACTCACAGAAACACCTGGGTTTGGAGTTGTTTTATTTACAGTATTTTCACGATTCTCTCCATGTAAAGTCAACATGGTGATTCAAATATTCAGCGTAAAACTAGTATTTGAACTCTACCGGGTACAAAGGGGCATGAAAACCCCTTTGGTGATGGAAATCACTGAACACCAGTGGTGCCCTCTACCGGAGAGAGAAGTCGCACGACTAAATAAATTAAACTTCAAAGTACAGGTTACAAACGTAGCTCATTCATTACTATACAGGACAAGGTGTTACAGTCCCTTGAGCCGAGATCCTAAGAAAATACACCAAGGAGCCCAATTCAGGCTGTCGAGAAGCCATCTAAACCAAACAACCAGCACACCACTACCCTACCAACATTTATCTATATATGCCAACAGCAGCCTGAAGGGTTTTCAAGTGGGCACCTTCCATCATCAGTGTTCGACGACTTAGGTCCACGACACCTCAAAAAGGCTTGACCGTGAACTTCAGCGTCCCCCATGCTACATAGCTGCTGCCCACGCAAACAACCTTTACTTAATGAAGTCCTCAGCTACCATGCTTCCTCCTTAGCCACAACCATTCGCTGGCTCGTTCTGCTGCCCGAGACACATTACTGACCGCAAGTTTCAGGCTCCATCCCCGAGTACCCAACTGAGGCAGTAGACCAACGACAGAGTTTGCCACAAACCCACGACATGCCACCTCTACAGGCCGCACCCGAGTCCCCCAACCTTGCTGCCATCTCAGCATACCTAGCTTTTTTGCGCTCACAAGGCTCTTTAACGTGATTCTCCCAGGGGACCGTAAGCTCAATAAAATAAACTATCCTCTCTATCCCAGACCACAGCAGCATATCTGGGTGTAGCCTGGTGCTAACTATATATGCTAGGACAACCAGCTGCTGATTTAAATCAGTAATCAGCTCCCAGGCCCAGCCTACACTTAGCTGCCCTGCGTGGTGCCTGCTCTTAAATGATCTAACCTTTTCTCTCTCACGTACAAATTTAATGTGCCTAGCCTCCCGATTACCATCTACGGAATTTATTTCTAAGCGCTTTTCTTCCACTGCTGCTGCCAAACATTTCAACACCTGGTTATGACGCCAAGTGTATCGCCCCTGGGAGAGACTAACCTTACACCCTGATAATATGTGTCTAAGTGTGCCCACCCCAGAACACAATGGGCAGGCAGCGTCCTCGCCCAACCATTGCTTTAAGTTTTAGGGGAGATGGTAGCACATCATATGTAGCCCCCTATCATAAATCTAATTCTACTAGCCTCCATGCTCTCACACTCCTAACCACGAAGTCCTTTGAGTGGGTGAGTGTCATTTCCAATCTAACCTTAGCACACTTGTACTCCTCTGCTTAGGCAGCGTGGGACTCCGAACCATTTCCTAATAACTGAGTTTAACATTCTTTCTAACTTCTCTGCCTTTGACTAGGGAACCTCATACACTGTTAAAGGCCACATCACCCGAGGCAGCAGCCCAAACTGCAAGCACCACAACTTGAGCTTCCCTGGGAGCCCTGATCGATCTATATTTAAACACCTTGACTCATTTCCTGCCTCAACTACTCAAATTGTCCCTTATCACTAAGCCTTGAATCAAACCATCTACCCAAACTCTTCACCGTTTTTTCTAGCACCGTAGGCACCACCTCACCGTTTATTATAAACTTCTTATCTACTACCTTCCTTTTAATAACTGAAATACTCCTAGACTTACTTGGCTTAACCTTCAGTCTCGCCCGCCGAAGGTTACTATCTTAACTTCTCCAACAACCTACTAGTACATGGTATAGTTGACATTACAGTTATCATGTCATCCATGTAAGCCCGAATTGGAGGGAGACGTAGTTCTCCCTGAAGCCTTTCTCCACCTACCACCCATTTCGAAGCCCTAATAATCACCTCCATTGCCATAATAAAAGCTAGTGGAGAAATTGTACACCCTGCCATAATGCCCATCTCCAGCTGCTGCCATGCAGTAGTATATGATACCATAGCAAAGCACAGCTGAATATCTGCAAAATAGGCTTTCACCTCTTTCACTACTTCCTGAACCTCCTTCCACCTTGGCGGACTATCATCACACAAACTAACTATCTCCCCAATAGGTGGAATATCAGAAGGAAGTGCCATCTCACTATGTCTTTCCCTATCTTTATGCACCCCCTGCAAATACTTCTCAAGCTTCTGCTTCTCTACCTTAAGCGTACCACTCTTCTCCTCACTAAGCAACAACTTAACAAATCTAAATGGGTCCCTATAAAAGGCTACTCTAGCTCACTCTTGCCTTTTCCTATTTTTCCTAACATTCTCTGCTCTTCTCAGTGCTACCATTCGCCCCTTCAGATCTGCCTGCAGCTAATCAATTCCAACCTTGTCAGCCTCTGTCACTTTCCTCCACTGCCTCTTAAGCTAATAACCGATTGATCATAAATAAAGTCTTTCTTGCTTCTTTTTAAAGAACAGCCATGAAGCGATTAGAAAAAACGAAAAAAAAGGATGATATTGCACTGAGCCTCCCTATCCCTTCCACCCGGGATATGTGCCTCCTACGGTCCGCTGCTCTGGGCGAGCCTCCGCCGCCGCTGGGACACCATGTCATAGAAGGGGTTCCTGCTGACGCTTGTCCTGAGGGAGAGGACGGATTCAGAAAGTACTTTTAATTACACATTTGTAAGATTTGATCTCCATATCTCATTCCTGAGGTAGGTTCCTCACATTCAATCACGTTCGAAAAAAACAGTCCGGGCTTTGAATTGGAAAAATCCACAACCAGCCAATCAGAATGTCATGTTTTTTTCCAAGATGGGCGCGAGTGCTTTGGTAGCCGTGGTAACACGACAGCTCTTCCTCAAGAGGTGGGAGAAAACAACAACTTGAAGGTCTTGAGACTATACAACGTCCGATCGATGAACCTTCGCAGAATTAGAAACAATTATACACAGAGATAGTGGACACGTGAAGGACATCTGTACAGTACACAGCGCTTGTACTCCGAGGGCCATATCCATAGTTACGCATCTCGCAGACTGAACATGGTTTTTGTTATCCTACATTTCTGGTATCTAAGTTTCGCTGCAGACACTATACGCTGTTCTTATATTTTAAAGGAACATTGTCATCTCAGTGACGCACACACACACGCACACACACATACATGCTGATCAGCTGTATGATTGCAGTTGATCAATAAGATAAAACCTGACAGTAAATCATGGTGTCATAATGACAGCGACTTCTAAGGGAGGCGTGCATGAAGGAACACAGGCAACACAGGAACACACTTAGTCACTGACTTCTTTCTGTGGACTTTCAGTTCCTCAGGAATAAACTATTTTTGATGAAAAAGCACATAGGTTTCATGTGGACCTTGCATCTGGTGCACATTTCCTGGTTTTGACAGAGCTGAGGGTAATATAGAGTCCCGATTTGTGGACCAAACCATCTGAACCGGCAGGGCAAGGGGCTATGGTCATCGTAATCTGACTCTCCCTCCTGGCTCTAAGCATGTTTCTCTTCTCCAAACTGCAGCCTGTGTTTATTATAATGGTAATAACATGTAAGGCCGGTTTTATAACAGCTTTAGCATGAATAGCCCCTCGGATAAATTGTAGCTGTTTGCAGCTATGAGACTGCGGTTGGTTGAGTTTTGGAGACTCCCGAAGGTCAGCCCGCCTATTGTCCGAGGTCAAAAGGTCAAACATCTCTCTTCTGCATTTCTGGTTGCGATTTCACATGCTCCAATACTAAGGGTTTCTCAGATCCTCACAACCTCTCACCTGATGGCCTTCATCCACTCATCCCGTTCCTCCTCGGTGGCGGCACAGAAGCTGTAGCTCTGGTGTTTACCCTTCACTACTCCACCTCTGCCCTCTGTTTTGCAAGCTTTGATTTTTTGCCCCATTGGGTTAAATAACTCTAGGCAATACTGTTGGAAAAAAAAACAAACATAAAAAACACGGGTCAGCTTGTGCATGTTCTCCGTGCACGGTGAGAGACATTTGGAAAGAGGAAGTTCACGGAGCACCTCTCTGACCTACTTTAGTAAAACGTTAACTGACTGTGATATTTTAGATCATCAGTTTTCCAGGCTTCTGACCGACCGAGGGGCTTTCAGGTGATTATGTCCTGAGAAGGTCGACCCCAATAAACCATGTCACTCCTGGACCTGCCCACTTTCAGGATGGGAGGAGGTGTTAACACCTGGAGGAGCAGATGGGGGTCACACAACTGAGGGGTGTGTGATTGGGGTCAGCTGTCAGGCAATAATGGCCACCTTCATCATGGGACTTATCATGTCAGCTGTCAGTCAATGATTTTAAAAATTAATTGCGCCCCCGCCTCCTGCATCTTGTAACTTGTCAGGCCACCTAGCAGTCACTGACCTGCCCCCTTCATCATCGGACCCATCAGGTCAGCTGTAAGTCATTCACCCCCCTTCATTATGTGATTCAGGTAAGCTGTCATGCTTCGACCCGCCCTCTTCACCGTGGGACTTGTCAGGTCACCTGTCGGTCAATGATTTAAAAAAATAATTGAGCCCCGGGCCCCTAAAAGTTTGAGACCCGGACATGATGGACCCCCATTCTACCGGTTTGTTTGAGTGCTGCGTTGGCCTGATGCACAGGTTCTCCAGAGGAATGATGCCGATTGGGTCTTTTTCCTGGGGGAGGAAACAGAACTGTAAAGTGGGTTGCTGTTCTTGTTTCCCCTATGACTGTGCTGGCGCCTGTGGCTGCTCACCGTGGTGTACTTAAAGTAGTACAGGCAGCTGTCCGTTAAGATGAACCAGCGTCTCTTCCAGGTTTTGATCTGGCCACCTGAGACAGACAACACAGGGCTGTGACTTCCGGTGACCCCGCCGTCCCCGTCCCTGAACGCCGGCTCCAGAATCCTCGCTCACCCATTTTCAGGAGCCAACCCTCCCTGTCCGGGTTGAAGAAGGTCAGCGTGAGGTCTCCGCCGTCGTCCTCAGGGATTTTGAACGGTTCGCTGCGGATGCTGGCATACAGTTTCTGCAGACGGGATAGGGTCAAAGGTAGTCTTCAAGCCTTCAGAACTTCAGAATGTGCATGTGCATGAGTGTTCATGCTGCCGTCTGACCGCGAGCAGCTCAGCGGGCAGGTCCTGGCCGTTGTTGATGCCCCGGTTCATGGACAGGAAGAGCTGCAGGCTGGTCTTGTCCCTCACGTTGGGGTTGTGGAGGCTGGTGTTCAGCATGATGATGGCAAACGACAGGATGTAGCAGGTGTCTGGTAGGAAGCAGCTGGGAGTTCACTTGGGGGACATAAACAAAGATGGCCGACGGAGAACCGGAGTTCGCTATTGCAACAGGAAGACGTCAAACATGTTAGCGATTTCAGACAAGTGTTTGGTTTAAAGTGGTTTTGATGAAGAGGGAAGTGTCGCCGGAGGAAAATCCCGGAATGGATGCATAAGTCTTGATGGTACTCGTACCTGTGGATTGGAAAATCTCTGGATTACAGTTGCAGTAGCGGGTTGCGAAAGCCTCCATCATCCTGTCGATCTTTTGGGCTTCACCCGGGAGGCGGAAGCTCCACAGGAACTGCCTGCCAAGTCAGGGGTGGGAGATTTCGTTCTTTGTCATCGGGAGAACAGGAACCTGCAGGGCTGAATCTGGATGACAACGATGAGACACACACCTGAGTGCCTGCACCAGATTCAGGTCAGAGAACTCGTGCAGATCCACGAAGGCCTTCAGGGTCTCCACGTGCATCTCTTCCCTGTGTACACAGGACGAAAGCTTCTGCTAATGTTCTGCTCTACGTTCCTATCAGACCCCTGAAGAACTCTGTCTGTTCTGGAAGAACCAGCTTTACCGTTCTCCAAGGAAGTTGCCGATGGCCGTCTTATCGAGTCCCTCCTCTCTGTAAAGGAACCTGGCCAGCGAATCCGCTCGCCATTCCAGCAGCCCATTCTCCACCAGGTAATAAATGCCCTGCAGCACATGGGAGGGGTCAAATGAGTTAGGAGAGTCTGACGGTTCTCGGTCATCCGGGTTCTGCTGATAAATCTCATCATTGCAACCAAATTCGTTTAACCCGAGTCTTCCTCAGTGTCTGTCTGAGGGGGTTTCAGGTATTCAAGTTGTGAGAAGGGGGTCCACCATTTAGAACCTTGTGACTCCTTGACCCACCCGGAGGTGTAAACACTTGGGGTCCCATGACTGGGAGTTTGAAGGGGCTCGCCCCCTTCATCACGTAACCCATCACGCTCCTCAGTTCTCTCTTTGTGTTCTCTCCATGTTCTCCTGCCTGGGTTCTCTACAGGTTCTCTGTCTTCCTCCCAAAGTCCAAAATCAGTAGGTGGGTTAATTGAAGAATTTAAATTGTCCATAGGTGTGAATGAGGGAGTGAATGGTTGACAGCTGATGATGATTGACAGCTGACCTTGCTTCTCTCCTCAGTGTCAGATGTCTCTGCCCCCCCACCTAGGTTCATTCTGTGATTAAGGTTCTACCCAAAGAAGAAGAACCTTCAGCAGCTCAACCAGTCGTAAGAAAAACTTTTTACAACTGTATTCAACTAAATGATATTTAGTTGAAAATTATTTCATATTCATATTCATTCCAAAGGTTTGAATGAGAGGGTGAATGGTTGGATGATTGACAGATGAACCATAAAAGTTAAACCCCACCTATATCCCCAATGCCAGCTGTGAGTAGCAACAGGTCCTCCAAGTTGTATCTGAAGGTCATGTTGTCATGGTTCCGGCACGCTGAAGAGCCCCCCCACACACACACACACACTCAGACAGCACGTACATGAGGAGGAAGTGACCGAAGACAGACAGGGGAGTACAATTTTCTGTCCCGTTACAGGGAACAGGATGTGGCTTCCGACCTCAGCGTCTGCTCTCGCCTTTCAGCTAAGCTTTGTCAAGTTCCAGACTGAGTCTGAGTGAAGCCCCCGCACCCCAGAGCCCCACCTCCCCAACCACACGCTTCATCTGATGATGACGACAATGGTGAGTGTGAAGTCACAGGCAAGGACTGAATGCACTGTGAAAAAAATACTTCCAAAAGAAAAAGGACGACAAGCTCAATATTGCTACCAGTACTTATTCCAGATACTTTTCTGAGAATTATCCATCATGGTAGTCATGGCCGGTGCAAACCCAAACTAATCTGGGACAATAGAAGTTCAATAAAGAGGTTGATCAGACTTGATACTTCTTCTGAGGACAAAGCTCCGCCTCCATTCCCTGAAGATGTACACGTTGTATTTGTAGCTCTCAAGCTCTACCTGGGAATCAAACCAAACCCTCTGCTTTCGATGCCATGGCTCAAGGATTTGACTGGAAAGTTTGTGTGAAGAATGGAGCAGACGGGCGCTCACCACGCGAGGCTCCATGTTGAACTTTTTCTTCCCGCTGAAGAATCTTCTGCTCCTCTCATCGGTTTTACTGCAACAAACAGCGCAAATCAAATTTCAATGTCGAATTTAATCATGTCGAAAAACTTGATCCAAATCAGCTGTTTTGTTTTTGCAGTAAAATAAATGCTGAATGCCATGCTGTGAATGGAGGAAGACTTCAACAAATCTAATATCAATTATTATATATATATAGATATATGGAGATATTTAGATATAGATATAAATATTCTTATCTGTACTAAACAACACCTGTCAGTCTTTGGACATTTGGACCGATTCCTCCTCATCATCATTATCATCATCATCCTCACATGAAAAACTCAAATAGAATAAGAGTTAACTAACAAAGCTCTGCCAAAATGAGTAGTTTGTGTGTGTTTGTGTGTTTGTATGTGTGTGTGTGTGTGTGTGTTTGTGTGTGTGTGTGTTTGTGTGTGTAGGTTTGTGAGATGCTGTAAACTGCAGCTCAGTGAAAGAGAAATCTAAAAGGTTTATTTTCATTTTATAACCTCCACATCATCAACTCTCTCCTATGGCGCACACACACAAGCACACACACATAGCCTTTCACGTGTATGCACGTGAATGTGTATGAATGTGTATGTACACATGCGACCGCACACATACACACACACGTAACAGATTCTTAAAAGGTCAAAGCCATTATCATTTTCATTTCTGCATCCACTTCCTTTCACTCTTCTTTCTCTTCATATCTCCTTCAGTGTTCTACAGTCTAAGTATGCTGAAGGCCTCTAATGTTCACCAGGAGTGGAACAGAAAAGGTTCTCTGAAATCCTCTGGCAACATTTAAAGAGCTATTGGCAGGGAAAGAGATAAACTGGAGGAAGAGGCCAATCACCTCGTACTCACCTGCGATCCGGTCCGGGGCTGCAGTACCGCGGCGTTACGGCGCTGATCTGCAGCCTCTGGAGGTCGCAGGTGAGACAGGAAATAGGTTTTTTTTTATGCATATGGTTCTACACCAGCCTCCAGGGTCACATACAGTGTATAGTAATAGTACTTTCCCTTTTTACCTGAATGTCCTCCAGCAGCTCTGACCTGATGGACGTCTCTTTCGCGGGGAGGCTAACTGGACCTGCAGGAGGCAGCAAAAACACCTTTGTGAGGTGGTCGTTGACCTTAATAATCCCAAAACATGTGGACATGCAAACACATGGTACCATGATCCGGTCCCATGGTGTGTTATTATGATGTGGTATTGTGGTGTTGTCTCATGGTATAGTACTATGGTGTAGGGGTGTGTTGTCTGTGGTGTGATACCATGGTACCCATTCCTCTTCACTCTCTTCACCTCCGTTCCTGCCACCTCCAGAAGTTCTCTGACGACTCTTCCATCGTTGGATGCATCACCAACAATGACGAAGAGGAGTACAGAGAGCTGGTTGCGAGTTTTGTTGAGTGGAGCAACAAAAATTACCTCCTACTCAACATCTCCAAGACTAAGGAGGTGGTAGTGGAGTTTAGGAGGAATAGGAGGAGACCTATACCAATCAACATTCCGGGTGAAGAGGTGGAGATTGTGGACTCCTACAAGTACCTTGGGGTCCATATTAACAATAAACTGGACAGGACACACAACACAGATGCCCTATACAGGAAGGCTCAGAGCAGGATGTTCTTCCTGAGGAGACTGAGGTCGTTTGGTGTCTGCAGCGTGCTCCTTAAGACCTTCTACCAGTCTATGGTAGCCAGCACACTCTTCTTTGCTATAGTGTGCTGGTGGAGCGGTGCCAGGACTGGTGAGGTCAACAGGCTCAACATGCTTGTGAGGAAAGCTCGCTCATTGGTGGGACTCAACCTCGACCATCTTGAGTCGGTGGCTGTGCAGAGGGTGAAGGACAAACTGGGAGCTATCCTGGACAATCCTTCCCACCCCCTGCACGATGAGCTGTGTCTGATGAGCAGCTTGTTTAGCCAGCGGCTCATCCCACCCCGGTGCAGAACTGAACACTTCAGGTGCTCCTTTGTGCCCACGGCCATCAGGCTGTATAACAGCAGTCTGGACGGTACACAACCCTGACTGCCTGGGGAGCATCGGTGCTACCGCCACCCCATCACTCCGTCACCCACTCACACGTGTGGTGCCCATAACTACCACAGGTCACTTTAGTTCTTTCAATCTATTTATTTCTGCTCATGTTATTTAGTGCTATATATGTGTAAATGTGTAAGTATATATGTGTATGTGTATATTGTGTATACATATATATATATAT
>CAAKHD010012530.1:3317-14191 GCA_901007705.1 Fistularia tabacaria | reverse complement strand
TTTTTCTTTTTTTGGGGAAAAAAAAATTTTTTTTTTTTTTTTTTTTTTTTTTTTTTTTTTTTTTAATTCCTCGAAGTAAAAATAGTTTTGTCATAAGCGCTGTCCGGGGGGGAAGAAAAAAAAAAAAAACTTAAACTATTCCTTTGGATTATCATGAGAAGGTTTTTTTTTTTTTTTTTAAATAAAAGAAGGAGTACTTTCTTGACCTGGACACCATGGCAGCTTCACTGACCCACAGCAGACTCCAGTGCCTTTCCCCCTCCTCCCCCCCCCCAAAAAAAAGGGTCTCCGGTGGGCCGCCGATGGAGCCGGACGTTCCCATTGCACAGGTGCTGCCGCCGAGACCACGCCGGATTATTTATTATCTGGATGTGACGCCACACACACACACACACACACACACACACACACACACTCACACACTCACAGCAGTAGTTCCTCTGCAAACCTGCAGGTGGCGTTTTACTGTATAGAACTGAGTTTTATGGAGAGTCGCTGTAAGTTTAAAAAAAAAACAACAAAAAAAACCCTGAACCAGTTGTTTTTGTTTTTTTTCTCATGATTGTGACTTGTTTTCTTATTTTCCACGTCAAATGCTATTTTTTTTAATTTATTTTTTTTCGAATGCCGTGACCCTGTTTTTTTTTTTTTGGGAGATTTTGTATTTTGGATGTTTTCAAGTGCCATTCGACTAGTCTAGTGAGTTGTGGCCATCTGTAGCACGCTCTGATGCAAGCACAAAGCGTTTGGCAGTGACATTTTGGAGAAAGGTTGTTTGTTTTGTTTTTTTGTTTATTTTAATGATTTTCTTTCACCTAGACAAGAAAATGTATATATTTAAAAAAAAAAAGGTATATATTTATTTGTCCTAATTTGATTTGTTCTCTCGGTGAACACGATCAGATCGTTTGGCTTAAGTGTGACTTCATTTTAATTTTATTTTTCTCCCCTCTTTTTGAATAATGTATAGTATCTGGTATAATATATACACACACGAATTCCATGTGACTTTCTTTCCGCGTGCCGTTAAGTTTTTCTTCATATGATGTATCTTTTACGAATTGGCGGACCGATGCGTGATTTGTAGTCTGTATTTTACATATAAAAAAAAAAGGACAGTTGGGGGACTTTTATATTTATAAAGACGTTATCATTTAGTGTGTCGTATTGCTGAATATAGGAACTATTAAAGACACATGTAGTTTGTTTTTTCTGAATATTTCAGATCTCAGCTCAGGCTAGCTTTAGTGTTGTTTTCTTAAAATTTGTGACTTGTCTTTGCAGTAATAAACGTTTTCTTGTTCAGACTCCAGCGTCTCCACTTCTTCTCCTTCCGGGGTCTCCATCCGACCTTCTCCTCTATCCCCATTCCAAAAATTACCTCTCTGGTCTCCTTCCAGACCTCCTTCCTGGCAGCACCAACCTCAGCATCCTTCCTCTGTCCATGTCAAAACCATCTCAGTGGGACTTTATCTCCAGAACATCTAAAGCGTGTTGTCCCTCTGTTGGACTCCTTCCTGATACTCTCATCCTCCTCACTCCCAAAGAGGAACCTCTACATATTCATCTCTGTTGCCTCAAGCTCTCACCTCCGCTGATACTTCATCACACCTGACACTGCTATCTTGCTCACACTCGTATCTCCACCTCTTCTCCAGTTGCTCTGGACCCTCGGTCCTTAAATTCTCCACCTTCTTCATCATCTCCATTCCCCGTAGCCTCACCGTCCCACTTGGGTTCCTCTCATTCACAAACGTGTATCGTGTCTCAGGCTGCTCACCTCCATCCCCTGGAGATATTGCCCCACATGCTGTCACTACAAACGTCGGTCCACGGAGGTTGCTGTCGAACCTCATCTGTCAGCTTGTCCTTCTCCAGAGCGAACAAGAAGGGAGCTGCTGCACTCCTACTTCCACCTTCTCCATCGCAGGTCACCACCGTCTCACAGCCTGCATACATGTCCTGCACCACTCTGACCCTCTTCTGTGCTGCCCCAGGCCTCAGGCAACCACAGTCCCTCTCTCGGCACCCTGTCCAACACCTTGTCTAGATCTCCGAAGCAGCTCCACCTGATCTTCTCCAAGTAAACTCTAATATCTGTTAAATCTTCTGGTATTTTAAATCCTCAGCGTCTCGTTTTTTTCTCCATTCTGGCTGTGACTCGATCCTCCGGGAGCCTCCCAGTGTCAACACAACCCCCACAAACTGGAACCCAGTCGACGCACAAAAGGCGTCCGAGGTACGAAAACTCAGCTTTAATGGTTTTAAACTTGCAGTTTTAGAACAGTAGTAGTAGTTTTCAACATTATGCAAATTTGGGGTTAAGAAAAAAAAAAACAAAAATAGCAAAAGTAACCAGCTCTAATCCCTCTGTTTAATGAACAATTCACAATTCGTTTCAAATATAATCTCACTCTTCCACCAGCGAAAAAACAAAGTTTATAATCTCCAAGGAATAATATACAATAAAAACACTCGTGTGTCTCTATAATACAGTAAAAACAAGTCCAATAAAAATCAAACTTCTCAGGATGTCAGAATAAGTGTTAGCCCATTAAATTTTATTCCACCGTATTCATACATATAAACACATCTCTCTCAACTCTATGCACCGAGCATGAATGGCGTAATAGTAAAGATTAATGGATGAGCAGTTTCTCCACAAACCTCGCGCCTCCCGTGGAATTGTACGGCTCTCCGTTGTGAAACCACGGCCGGCGGAGACCGCCCGTGTAAAAGGTAGCAAAAATAGTAGAAAATACCGTCGTCGTTAAGTAAACACCGCTCCGAATACCAAAATATCGTTTGACCGGTGGCGCTGAGCGGAAAAAAAAAAAAAAAAAAAAAATGAAAATAAGCGAACGTAATACTGAAATGACAGTCGGGTGTGGATTTGTGTGTGTCTGGGGGATATTTGGCATCAGTATGGCTTACGCTTCCTCTCACGCTTCGCCTCCTCCTCCTCCGTCCTGGGATTGCGATCCCGCTAATACTCGGTGAAAACGGGCGGCGAGTCGCCGTAGTGTTTTTATTTTTATTTGTTTTTTAGACTCAAAAGATATCGCCCCGTTCCTGCGCTGGGCGTCGTAGCTGAGGGGGGGGGGGGGTTAAGAGCGGGATACGTCGAGCGGCCGCACGAACTAGATACTCGAGCGAGATCGTTAAAGTGCTAAAGAACACCGGCCGTATAATTGAAAGGAAAAAAACGAAAGTCCTGACAAATAATATTACGAGTGTAGGAAACATCGATTGCAGGATGGATGTCTTTTCTGGGCCCTGCGAGTCGAAGTCGGTCTAAAAACGGGGCTTTTCAAATGCTCTGGCGAGAGAGGCGGTGAAATAAAATAAAATAAAAAAAAAAAACGTGGAATCCGAACTCATCAAAGTATTCAAGGTTACAGCTTACAAGAACATGAGCAACGATTAACATGATTTTACAGAAAGGGGGGTTGGGTGGAACAGGACGGGGACCAGCAGTATACTCCAACCTGAAAGTCTCCTCGAGCCCAATAATGCGCGTGGGCGGGGAAGTCGCCAAATGTTAAAAACGACCAAACGATGGAAGAAAGAAAGACGTCTTTTCACTCTTTGGTGTTAAAGTGTGTGTCGAAAGGCGCGGTATTTAGGAAATAAGACGCGGGGTTTAATGCGAGTGTGGACATTTTGCTCCGTACGGGTCGGACGCCGGGCGCCCCGCCGCTCAAACCCCCGGGTCCCCCCCTCCTGTTCTGGCTCCGACGGGGCCGACCCGTACGGACCGTACTCCGGGTGAATGGTTGGCGCTCACAGTGTTGAGGTTGTAAAGCAGTGCGTGGACTATACTGCTGGCCGAGGCGTCCCTGCGGTGGCGGTCCTCCTCCGGCGCTCCTGGCCGGCGTGTGGAGTGGTCAAATTCAAAGTAGAGTCTTGATGTTCTTCCCTCCCTCCCTCCCTCCTCTCCGCTGTCCCTGTGCAGGTGGCGCCTCGGTCTCAGTCGAGAGGCTGGGGGTCGGCGATGGGCATGGTGTGCAGGACCTCGTCCAGTAGCTGCAGGGCTCGGTGCAGGTGGATCTCGATCCAGCAGGGCGTCTCCTTGATGCTCTGCCGCGGGTAGTCCGGCCCCCAGCCCTTCACGAAGCTCATTCTCAGGATGCACAGGCGCCGCAGGTCATCCACGCCGATTCCCGCGGCGGCGGACAGACCTACGAGACGGGGGGGAGGGGGTTTGAGTCGGACGGCCAGTATCTGGCAGGGGCTTCACCCCCTCTTTTCACCCTTTCACCCAGACTATTCGGTACTGGAGGTCCTCCATTTAGGTCCGGATCGCATTCCTACGGCGTGACGTAATGCCATTTTCACATTACTCACCTTCGTTAACACAGCGGTTAAATCATGATCGAGGACAAACTACACTGCACAGTAAAAATAAGAATAAAATACACCTGGGAGCTGTAATGAAGGGAAAAAGGTTTCCAAAAAAACAACAGAAACGCAAGAAAGCGAATGCAGCACAATGTAAACCAAGCCGTCTTCCTCTTACACTGGAAATGAATGGGAGACGCCGACATAACCGCGAAAGGCTGTCGACGACCGCCTGTAGAGCCTGTAGAGCTGCAACGTGAAAATGAACTTTTTCGATTAAATCCGATCTAACTTTGCTCACTGGCTCCTCTGATGTTTAGTGCTTTTGTGATATAATTAGGTGGAATTTAAAAGCAACTAGCGAGCAAGACGCAGGGACGAGTCTACGGTGATTCAAACGATGAATAAAAAAGGTCAGATCGGGGACGCGGTGACAAACATGTCTTGTTTGTTTTGGGGTTTTTTTTTTGGGGGGGGGGGGCAAACAGCTGCAATCCAGGAGGCCAAAATGTACAGATGGCGGGGCGGCCTTGAGATGTACTGAAGAAAAAGTCCTTCGCGGCATCGTGGTCGCAGCTGACCTCAAACTTTTCGGTAGAAAGCATCATTTTAATCACCATACAGTTGAAGATGTCGGCTTGGGAACTTTGTGGGGAGAAAAAAAAAAAAAACTCCCAGAGTTGTCGCCTGACGCCCCCAAACAGGCTCTTGTGCAGGGAGTTAACTAGACCACCAGTCGCCTCGAGCTTTTTCATTTCCTTCTGGAGAGAAATTCAAAAGCTGGCGAGGCGCAGGCACAGAGACTAATATTCAGCCCGCGTCACATCTTTTCTTCTCGCTTCTACTTCTCTGACTTTGCTCCACACTGTGCAGACTGAAAAGAAAAGTCCCCGCTATTGCACACACAATGAGGGTCATTAAGACAAGCGGTAATAATAGACCCGTTGAGGGCCGACGTCTGCGGCAGGAACACTTACTGATGGCCGGGGCGATGCCTCCCACGGAGCCGGGCCCGGGAATGTTCCCCGCCACGGCTGCCGCTTGCGCCGCGGCCGCCGCCTGAGCTGTCGCCGCCTGCTGCTGCATCTGCCGGTGGCACTGACGCAGGTCGAACACCTGGGGAGGGGAGGGAGGACGGGACGCGGAACGGTGGATTGGGAGGCGAGGCGACGGCCCGGACGGCCGCACGTCGTCACCTCGCTGAACACGAGGACGAGCTACAATACATGCACGTGACGAAAGTCGACCACCTGCTCAGTTCAGAGGCATTGAGGAGTCTGACCTTGATGTAAGCGCTGGGGTAGATCTTGTGCACGGCGTCTCCGGGGGCACGCCCGGCCTCTCGGTCCAGGTAGTAGCTCTGCACGAACACCGCGTGATCGCTCAAGCAGCGCACCCACACGTCCCCTTCACCTTTGCACTCCAGCTGCACTCCCTTCCCGATGTGCAGCCTGAGGGAAAGACGCACGGCGTAAAGAGGAGAGAACGCGCCGGAGACGGCCGGGGTCATCATTTCAGATGTTCTCCTCCTCCTGCGTGCTTGTACCTGGCTCTCTCTATGTTCTCCGTCCTGTGGACATTGCTCAGCTGGCCCAGGCAAAAGCGGTCCCCGCCTGAGGGATCCACGTATCCGTCCACAGTCACGACCGGGCACGTGGACGGCACCTTGAACGTCTCCCCGACCTGAACGTCCATCTCAAAGTAGGCGATGGAGCACCAGTACTCCGGGGCTGCAACGTACATCGACAGGCGGCATCGGATCAGGTCCACGGATTGCGTCACGGAACGTGTTTCCCACCTGCTGACCAAACTCACCAGGGTGATTGGATATGGGAGGCTGGAAAGCGATCTCATTGGTAACAGTCCCTGTAGGAACAGTTTTGAATTTCTTAAAAACTCTCAGACCAAGCATTTTGTGTTCACAAGGCTGATCGATGCATAAATCGCTAAACAAAATAACCGGGCTGATTAGTTTTTACGGCGGCTCTAAATCAACCCTCTTCGGGTTACTGTGTTTTCCTTCAACGCACAGTAGTGCCCTGCGTGAGGCATAGGTGGATGGTGCTGTAGATGTCCATTCTGATGTTGAGGCACCGCAGGGGTGAAGCTGCTGTTCCTGCTCCAGCTGGGGGTAGCGTCTGGAAAATAAAAAAGAAAAAAAAAGTAAAAATAGACACTCAAGAGCCTGTGGTGAAATGCATGCCAACTTGAATTTGGTGTCCTGGCTCCAATTTTAGGGTAATGCTATTTACAAGGTATTTGATCACGGGTTTCAAATGACAAATGACTTGCAATTAGATCACGAACTTGTCAGGGAGGAAAAAAGGTTTGACACTGAGGTGTTTTGCACTTAAATATAGTGCTTTAAGGTAAAAAGCTCTGAAAGCCACTAGAATTAGCGGCTGGCTGCTGAGCGTGGGCAAGCATTCAGCAGCCGGAGAGCCACGCAGTCTTACTTGACCCAGTGAACAGATATCCAGCTGTAAATGAAAGTGCTGAAAACGTACGAGTTAATGAGAAAAGTGCATGGGCGCCGCTTGTTGTGGCTGAAAGGGGCTCCGTAAACACCAAGGAGCCTGAGCGCCATTTAAATACAGTAAAGTGATGACCAAAAAAAAAAAAAAAAAAAAAACAATCCACATGAATACTAGAAAAAAAAAATAATAATGTGATGCTCTGTTTCTTTTTGATTGAGTATAATTTCTATTTTGTTGAAATGTTGCGCAGCACTTCAATACTCTTATGGTGAAATTTATGTTTGTAAATTAAACATGAGAATATTGTGTGGTTTGGTGGGCGGCAGGGAAACAATTAAGGAACTGTCTCAATAAAATGAAAGTTGTCAATTTGCGTAACAGACTCAATGCTTTTACGTTATTCTTGGTTTTGTTTTATTTGGTATTGATTTTTATTTTTTTAAGTCTAAGTGTTCAGGTTGTTGTGGCGTCTCACTTGAAGGCCCAGCGCTGATTGAGGAGAAAGCAGAGGTGGAAGCCGAACTGCTGCCCTCTGATGGAGGAAGCAAAGCAGGGCTGCTGAAGGTCTCCTGTGGACCCGGTCTCGATGGAGGATGCTGGATTGTCTGCAGGTGGCTTTCGGAGCTGGAGTGAGACTGCTGGTTGTCATAGTCGTACTCATCCTTGACCATGAGTGGCCCTGAGACAAGACGGGAAGACCGGGTAAGAAGCCTTTCAATACACAGCCACAGTGAAAAGGAGGAAAATGGAGTACTTGCTTTACCTGAGCTAGAGAGGGTCAGTCCCGATAGATCTGCAAAAAACAAGCATACCACAGGATCCATTTAGATTTTAACTTTTATTTTTACTTTTTTTTTTTTAATTTACAACCGACAGTGAAATACAGGCAAAGCTGAGAAAGGGGTGACTTACCGATGCCAGGTGAAACCACCCTCTCGTAGTGATATGGGTTGACACACACATTGTCACATTTGAGATCGAAGGCATACTGGCAATATTTCACATGTTTTAATTCGTTTTTGTGCAGATCCGGCCACCGCCACAGCCGGGCGTAGACGACGTGGGGGAATCCCTTTCGTCCCGCGACCTAAAAATCACACGCGCGAATGAGTCGACGGCGCGTTTACACTTTTGAATGCAAACAAACGGTTGCGCCGACGGGAACTTCACCTGCAAGCGTCCATCCAAGGTCCGCTGTATGGTCACACACTTGCTGGGATGAGCTCCGTTGGTGGTGATGGCCGTGATGAGGGAGTCCAGCTCATCCTTCTTCTCTTTCAGTTTCTTGACGAGACTCTCGATGGCTCGCTTGGCAAAGCTTTCGCTCTCCCCTCCCTGCCGGTGGCACATCAGACTGTGCACAATGCTCAGGCAAGCGTCATTGCTCGTAGGGGTGTTTGTGATTGACATCTTGTTCCTTGGGGTTCAGCCTTGGGGAGGCTATTTGAGCGGTTTTCTCTGTGATTTTGCCAGATATTGTGGAGTTACCGTCAATATAACGGGGGGTCGGCAACCTGAAACAGGAGTTCTCAAATCAGAGGCTGCCCTACGTGGGGTGTAAATTCACCTATTTGCATGCCACCAGTACCGCACAAACTGTTGCCTTTACTTTCAAAATAGACCAAAAATAGCAGTGTCATTAAAATTTAAAGTGGACCGGGACTTTTGAATTGCCCGATTAAGACAGGTCACAGCAACGAGGGTTTATTTTCTTGTATGGGCTTGGGACGAGTTTACAAACATTGGGGTTAAATGGAAAATGATTCATCGTCGGAGGGGTTTTAAGTCATTTTCTCAGCAGACGTAGCCACCGTTAGCCACGAAAATTGCCGGAGCCAAAACAGGTATTGTCATCGCGTACTCTTTTGTGGCCGGAATACACGGCGAAAATACTTTTATTCTACTTTTCCTTGTGAATGTGTGATACCATCGGTACATGTACGAAGTGGAGTTGCTGGAAAGCTAACTTAGCGGCTACTATCCCGCTAATGTTGAGTGGGTGTTGTTAGCTACCGCCGGGCTCCGAAGCGTCTGAAACGGCTTTACTTTTTTTTCCTGCGCCCCCCCCCCACCCCCAGAGCGGGTAAAATCTGACTTGTTGACTTACCGTGATTTCGGGTCGCGGTCGAGTCAGTCCCGCCCGTGGAAGGCGATACGTGGGCAGCTCAAACTCGGCGAAACGTTCATACGGGCGCACTGTTGTTTTGGCTAGCTGGCTAGCACACTCGCTTGCGGCTATGCTAATGCTAAGAGACATTCATCAACTTCACGCTAGCTCGCTAACCTTCTTCAATGACGGCCTTTTTTTTTCTATCGGCCGCCTTTTCCCCCGGGAACGGTTGCTCTCTCGGACCGGCGAAACGACGATTCGTCCGTCCGGGGAGCCCTCATCTACGCCCACGGACGGCGTGGGCCAACAACAACACGTTTGCTGAAAAGCTGGCCACGAAAATAAACAAAAAATTCCTCCTCACGCACAGGGCCGCCACTGCGCATGCGTGCGCGGAGTAGCGTCAGGCGTGGTGCCGCTCGTCAGGAAACCTCCGAACATCTCAATGTGCTCCTCAAAGCAGCTTTCATCACGCCGTGCAAACTCCTGCTGGGAGTAGATGGAGTTTCACCTCCACCTCCGGTTGTGCCACCGCTTCTGCTTACACGTGTGTGCGCAGTTTTAACTTTGAGCCGCACCACATGTCGGACCTGAGAAAGTAGGCTCTGTCCACGTTGTCCACCCTGGTGGACCTGAAGTCCACCCTGGATTGACTCATTGTCTTTTATTCCAAAAGGATTCAAAGTGTTTATTGTCACTTGCACAGTCAGGAAACACTGTCTTTGCTTCAGCAGTGAATGCCAGATAGCTTTGCATAAGTGGGCACAGTGAAGGTTGCTTTTGAAAGATGGGGTAAAAATGTCAACTCTGCAGAAATGTCAACAATGTTGATAATTCCGAGGTCGGCCATGACTATGCAAAATGAAAACAAGCTTATTACGAAGTGCAAATAGAAGCTGTGGTCCTGATTTTGGACGTGGCGCCACCTGGTTGCACGGAAATCTAGCGAATCGTCAGCCAAGTGGAGGCGGTTTAGGGATCAGAATTTGTCTTTGGAAGAAATCCTCCAGGGGACTAGGAGATAGCCTACTTGCCTTTCATCGTCGTGCCGTTGCATATTTGCAGGATGAATCCCAGGATGAATCCCAGCTCGGCACCAAAACACAGATAGAAAAGGGAATCCAAGGGTTTTCAACTTGAAGAGGAGAAATCGCTGATTCCAAGCTTGTTTTTTTTTGTATTTTGTTTATTTTTTGACAAGCCCTGACAAAAGGCAGCATCCTCAGCACCCTTTAAGTTCTCTGGCACGTTCACGTCGTGAAAGATCCTCGCTCGGGCTCCGGAAAAGCCCATAAAGATGACGCACAACATCCTAAAATCTACCCTAAAAAATTCAGACGGGCCAGGGTAGCGAGGACAAGTAACTTATTCATTTCTTCCTCCACATATATCTACACACACACATACATTTGATATCCATCTCATTCTGCATATTTAGAATCAGAATCAGCTTCATCGATCATCCGACCTGCTCAGTGAGGTGATTAGATAACTAGAATAATAAATCAATTGACCATCGGGTGCAGATGTAACCGTTAGTGCCTGACATGGTGTGCATGGCGTTGTGTGGGGGTTCCTGTGTTCACTGGAGTGATGGCTTCTGGAGGAAAGAGCTGTGTCCTGTGTCTTGGTAGTGCTGGCGTACAGTGATCCGCACCTCCAACCAGGCTGGAAGAAGGACTAGATGCAACGTGACGGGTATGTGTATATCTATATACATATATATGTATCTATCGATGTGTGTCTTTATATATGTGTATATATATATATATATATATATATATATATATATATATATATATATATATATATATATATATATATATATATATATATATTATATAACGTACAACTATGACAATACACCTGGTGGCTAAATGTGTGTATATGTAAATATCTATTTTCACATATATGAATGTGTGTGTTCATACTTCCAGGATAAGATA
>CAAKHD010012529.1:7506-33032 GCA_901007705.1 Fistularia tabacaria | reverse complement strand
AGGCAGACAGTGTGAGCTTTGACGGTAAAGTGGAATCAGCTTTAAGATAAGATAAGATAAGATAAGATAAGACAAGATAAGACAAGACAAGACAAGACAAGACAAGACAAGACAGGACAAGACAAGACAGGACAAGATCAGATAAGACAAGATAAGATAAGATAATACTTTTTTGACTCTGTAGGGGAAATTTGGGTGTTGCAGCAGCAACATTTGAAAAAAAGAAAGAAAAGAGCACAAATATATGCACACATATATAAATGCTTACACATATATAAATTCATACACATATATAATACACATAGATATATAAATTCATACACATATATAAATGCATACAAATATATAAATACATACACATATATAAATGCTTACACATATATAAATGCTTACACATATATAAATGCTTACACATATATAAATGCATACACATATATAAATGCTTACACATATATAAATGCATACACATATATAAATGCATACACATATATAATACATATAGATATATAAATTCATACACATATATAATACACATATATATATGCATACACATATATATGCATACACATATATAAATGCATACACATATATATGCATACACATATATAAATGCATACACATATATAAATGCATACACATATATAATACATATAGATATATAAATTCATACACATATATAATACACATATATATATGCATACACATATATATGCATACACATATATAAATGCATACACATATATAAATGCATACACATATATAAATGCATACACATATATAAATGCATACACATATATAAATGCATACACATATATAAATGCATACACATACATAAATGCATACACATATATATATTGCATACACATATATAAATGCATACACATATATAAATGCATACACATATACTGTATAAATGCATACACATATATAAATGCATACACATATATTATAAATGCATACACATATATAAATGCATACACATATATAAATGCATACACATATATAAATGCTTACACATATATAAATGCATACACATATATAAATGCATACACATATATAAATGCATACACATATATAAATGCATACACATATATAAATACATACACATATATAAATGCATACACATATATAATACATATAGATATATAAATTCATACACATATATAAATGCATACGAATATATAAATGCATACACATATATAAATGCTTCCACATATATAAATGCATACACATACATGAATGCATACACACATATATATGCATACACATATATAAATGCATACACATATATAAATGTTACGCATATATATATGCATACACATATATATGCATACACATATATAAATGCATACACATATATAAATGCATACACATATATAAATGCATACACATACATGAATGCATACACATATATAAATGCACACACATATATAAATGCATATAGATATGCACATATGTCACCAGCATCCTTTTACACTTTTATTTTCCTTCTTTTATGCTATTATCTTAGCGTGTCACTGTCTTGTCCTTGCATGTCTGGCTGCAGCTGCGAAACGACTTCCCAACCATGGGATCATGAAAGTACGTCCCCTCTCGTCTCACGAATGTCTCCATGTGCCTCCCCGGAAGAATGAATGAAAGGATGAATGAATGAGTGAATTTGCTTTCTGTGTCCGAGCAGGTTTGTGAGATGTTTCCTCCTCCCATGAGAAGCTCTTTTGGTTCTCGCGACTTTGCTCCGCGATTTGAAACTCCGATGTAGCATCGGTTCTTTGAAACGGGCCGCGCGGAGAAAGGCGTGATTCCAGATGAGAGGGTCGAGGGTCTGAGAGGGAGCCGGGGTATTTTTAATCTCTCCTTGAGTCTCCACCCCGGAGCAAGCGACCTCCGCCGCGTGCATTTGTGATGCCGCGTCGTCGGTCGAGGCGGTGATGGATGGCTCTTCTGGCTCGCTATTATATCATCTGCCGCCGGCGTCTGAGACGGAGGCTGAATAAAGATGAGCCCGATAAACAATTAAAATGCATCTGCAGAAGAAGGAACGGGAGAACCGAGGAGAACCGAGGAGCGCCGAGGAGAACCGGGCCCGACGGGACCCTCAGCGGAACCACCTTCTCGGTCAGGTGGAACAAAGAGCGGCAGATAGCCTCCACCCGGTGGCTCCACATCGCGCTGTCAGATCAGATTTTCCATTTTCCGGCCTTTTGTTTTCCACCGGCGGCCGGAGCGTCTTCTCATTTATCTCACTTTGGACTCTCGGGTCATTTGCTGGAAGGACGGAGGAGGAAGACCAGAGGATGGATGGAGGGAGACAGGACAGGAATGGAGCTGGTGTGAAAGGAGAGGGTTCGGTGGACAACATGATTGGACGTGGGGTTCCTGCAGGTTCTCGCACGAGAGGCTTCGTTGGATCGGTGTCTGCGGAGGTCCTCGGCCGTCCGGGTCGCGGTGAATTCTGGTCCAAATCTTCAGCTCCCCACAGGTCTTCTGTCCTCTGAAGAAGCCTCCGGGATGAGAGGTGAAAACCTCTTCAAGTGAAGAAATTCAAGTCCAGGTGCCACGACAAGAAGATTTCCTGAAGACCTGCAGGTCTCTTGATGACATCCGTGAATGAGAGGGTGAATGTTTCCATGCCTCCATGTGTGACCCTGTGAGGGACTGATCCATCCAGTCCCCACAAACCCCGACTGCAGGAAGAGCTGGTGTAGGTAATGAATGAATGAATGAATGAATGAATGAATGAATGAATGAATGAATGAATGAATGCATGAATGCATGAATGCATGAATGAATGCAACATTGTATTCTAGCTTATTTCTCTCAGTGCATTTGTGCGTTTCCAGTTTTGGATTCTGGACATTTCAGCAGCATGTTTTTGGACTTGCTGGTGTTTGTTTTTGTTTTGGTGGAGCTCAGCCGCGGCCCCGAGCGTTAATCCCCCCCGGCCGGGAGACTCTCGTCGCCGCGGCTGATCCTCGCCGCAGGTTGAGCGACAAACACTCGGCCCTCGTCGCGCCCGATCGGCCGGCGCCTTCCGGGGCAACGGCCTACGACCGGCATTAAAAAAAAAACCCATCAATCTCGGAGAAGGCGGCGGGTAAAAGCGCTTCTACGAGCTGCGCCGAGACCGTCCGCGGCTCGCCGGGAAAAAGCCATCGCAGCTCACTGACCTTGACGCGGCAGGTAAACATTACAGCTGAGCACCGCTGGGCCGGAGCGCGGCGTGACGCCGGCACTATCTCAGCCCGACAGGGTTTTTCTGCCCGCTAAGCGGAGAACCGAGGGGGGGGGGGAGAGATAGCTCGGTGTCGCTGTTCAAGGGTCCGTCTCTCTGAGATAAACACCGGCCGTGGGACGAGCGGAGATTGGACGGGGGGGGGGGCTCAAACGGAGCTGGAAGGTGATTCAGGTGGAGGCCCAGAACCTGGCCGCTTCTCTCCGAGGAGGCCTTAAATGAACTTGGCGCGGAGCCGTGATGGATCTCAAACGGGGTCGACCGGAACCAGGACCTCGGTTCCGCTTTCAGACCCACAATCAAGCCCGTCAATCCAAACTCGTTCCCGGACCGCGGCGCTTAATTCACACTCTTCTCTGGAGACCCCTGGACTCAAATATCTCTTTCTTTTTTTTGATGTAGCGCTTGTCTGGACCAATACTAGCAAGAAAAAAAGCGTCAAACATCTGCTGAGGTTCAGAGCAGAGGTGGGGCTCACGCACAGAGAAGAAGGTCAACGAAGGAGCAGAAAACAATGCAAAGTAACAAGAGAATGAGTGTGTGTGTGTGTGTGTGTGTGTGTGTGTGTGTGTGTGTGTGTGTGTGAAGGTTAAGCTACGCTTTCACCTGGGTGGGATATCATGCTTTACTCTTGTTTGTGTGTCTGTAAGAGGTCGTGTTTTATGGGGCTAGCTTGTTAGCACCAAAACCAACCCCAACCTGGAGGACCAGCCGCTGCCTTTCTTCTGACCTCGACGCCGAAAGCAAGAGCCTCCAGGGTCATGGAAGTGCACAGGCCTCCCCGCCACGGCAAGGTAGCATCTCAGAGGGAGGCGAGGAGCTTTCAGCATCGGATGATTCCATGGAATCACCTCAGCTGTTCTCCGGGAGCTTCTTTCTCACCCCCAACACCTCCTGGCACTGAGCTGCACTCAAACCCCACTCATATTGATATCAGCCGTCATGTGTGGACAGTGGTGTGGACAGCTCTCCACCCAGACATCTGTGCTACCGCTGCCTCTCGAACTCCCGTGTCTGCTCTTCTCCCAGCTGGTGTCACTGCTCTGCAGCCTGTTCATCTCTGTCATTGTTGTCACTGGTTCTATTCTTGCCCTCGCTGATTTTTCTTCTGTCATTCTCTTGTCTATTTCGTCCCTTTTGTTGTCCACCTTGCTGCCTGTTATATTTATTATCATTATTTTTTTTTTTACAGATATCTTTGGACTATCCTTTAATTGTCTCTCTTATTTATATTTATATTCATAAATTGATATTGTTATTGTTGTGCTGCTGTGCTCCATCCTGCTGCTGTTTGTGTCCTTTGTCCTGTTCCCACCGCACACTGTACATACAATATCCGTACAATATGTGCATCAGCGGTCCCGACCCCTGGGCCGCGGCCTGGTGCCGGTCCGTGAGTCGTTTGGTACCGGGCCGCACGGAAAGAATGAATGACTTACATTATTTCTGTTTTATTTATGATCCGACTCTGAACAATGTTTTATCTGGAAAAATGACCGAATTGTCTCCGTTCCAGCCGCCGCCGACTCCCTCTTGACGCATGTCCAGATGCTCGTCTCGGTCACGTGATACATCGACGCGAATATTAAACCCGCAAGCTACGAGTAAGCGAGTAAAAATCAGAGAGTTTGGAACGTTTGGTGCAAAGGGGAAAAGACCATCTTACCTGTGTGAAGCGTGTTTTTTTTGCCGTCACGGGAACCAAAACAAAATGACGGCGTGGACTGAACTCAAGCAACACAGTTGCAGCTGGTCGCAGAGAAACAGGTTGACACCAGTGAAAACATCGTCTGACATTCGATTCAAGATTCAAGATCGGAAGCGTTCCTTGTCACAGTGCAGAAACGAGTTTCCCTGTCCAGGAAATTCCTGCTTTGCTGCCTTCACTGCATCGCATGTGTGAAGAGATAACGATAGCAAACATTATTATAAATCTAAAAATGATGGCGGTGCAAGAAGACGTGAGATGGCAGCTTGGCGTGCAGCTCACAGAGTGCATGTGCCAGGATGAGTGCAGTAGATATGAGCAGGAGTGACATGTCAGATGATCGCAGCAGCGGCTGTGCTGCACGGAGGGGCAGGAGGAAGAAGAAGTGTCGTGGTTTCAGAGTCTGATGACAGTCGGTCTAGAACAAGTTCCTCAGTCGTGTCGTTCTCCTGCACCTCCGGACGGAGGGCAGGCGTGTGAGCAGTTCATGTTGAGGGAGGCCTCCTGTGGAGTCTGCGGTGGTCCATGCTCTGCGGAGAAGGCAGTGTGGTTCTGGTGATCTTCTGTGCAGCCGTTACCAGCCGCTGCAGGCGACATGCCGGACCTCCTCAGCCTCCTCAGGAAGGACAAGCCGCTGTTGAGCCCTCCCGACCGTCCGCGTGGGGTTGAGGGACCAGGTGAGGTCCTCATGACCTTGGAGGAACAGAGGCTGATGAGGTCTCCTCTCCTTCCTCATGTCCACTATCTTCTCATCTTAACCCGGTCCACGGCGCAAAAACAGGTCGGGGATGGCTGATGTTTCTGTCTTGTGTATGTGGACTCCAGTCCACACTCCCAGCTGCTCTCACAGCTAAAAGCCATTGTGCCCCTGCATAATGACAATTGAAGATCTTGAATCTTGAAGATCTTGTTGGTGGGGAGCTCTCATTGAGCGAGCACAGCCCCGCAAGGCTCAGGACTTCTCAGCAGGTAGTTTTTTCGGCAGCTCCAGATTCACGAGGGCTCCGCTGACATTGCGCGCACCTGCAACCGGCCTCGGCCTCGACCCCTGGCGGTGCCAGGAACTCCCCGTGCGTATTCCACTCCAGCCCCGCTCGCCTCCACAAAAAATCCTACATTGTATTTGGGAATAATGGAAATTGGCCGATGCAAAATGCATGAACGCCGGCAACCGGCGGCAGCGGCGGGAGGCGAATATGGGAGCGCGGCGGCAACGTGTTCTGCTAATGTTCACCGCGGGGATCTCATTTTCTCTGCGCAAACACGAACCCTCACCTCCAACAGTGAGTTTTGGACCGAGGAAAGGGTTGGAGAACGACGGGAGGATCGCTCTTTCAGAATTAACGCCGTGTTACATTGTTAAGCCACTGATTTAAAATGTCGTCCGCGGCAGGGGATCATCGCCGCCCGGCTCTGAAGGGAACCTCGGGGGAGGATTTAAACCGAGCCAAACATCTCCTCTGGGCTGAAAAGACACTTCTGTGTCTCGGAAAAAAAAAAAAAAAAAACCTGCAGCGTCACCCGGAATGACAAAAAAAATTGGACTAGAAAAATCAGAAGGCTGAATTTTTTTTTTTTTTATGGCAGCCGAACAGACGAAATTCAAAAGGCAGAAAATGAGGATTTACTCCCTGACACATATTCCGCTCTCCCCCCTCCAGCCTATTTCTGCCAGCCTGTTTTGCTAAGCAGCTCCTCTTAATAGCGCACAGCCTCCACCTCTGATGAATTGCCCTCCGCTCTTGGTGGGGAAAACAGCAGCAACGGGAAGACGACGATGATGAAACTAGTTGAAACTGTTAAGCGGGTCCGCGCAAATGCGCCATATTGATCTTACATATAAGTTGAGACGGGAGGCTGATAGTGATTTGACATTTTGCGTCATGCAACGCTCAGGCGGCGGGCGGCTCGGAGGAGCTGACCCAGGCTCCTGACGCCGCGTCGCTGCACGCCTTGTTTACTCTCCAAGGTCGAAATGAAAGCTGCAGGAATGTGTGATATTAAAGGGGGTGGGGGTGGAAATCGATGTAAAGCGCGCTTTTTTTTTTTTTTTTCTTCTTTTACATTAACGACGCGGGCAGAGCGAGCGCCTGCTGAGACCAGAAATCTCATTTACAATTAAATGTGATGTTTTGTTTGATGCGGTTTTAGCCCCCCCCACCCCCCCCACATCGCCTGAGTCAGGAGAGAAGAGCAGGATGTTTGAAGGTGCAGCTGGAGAAGAGGAAAAAGACCCAGCTCAGCAGAAGCAATCACACCTACCAGCTCACCTTCGATGAGATCCTGACGCTTTTGGGAGATTCAACTTTTAAAGTTACATTTTTTTTTTCTAATTCGTGGTAAATCCTAATGAAGAGCCAGTCAAAGTGGATTATATGGAAATATTCAGACTGCTATTTTATAGAGTATAATTTACAGGAAACATCATTTTTGACCTGATCTAAATACAACTGGCTCCAAACACACACACACACACACACACACACACACACACACCGCATCCAGATTTTCCCCCAGTCATCGTACGTCACTGCCTCACCACCTTAAGTCAGCCTCAGAAAGCTCTGAAGAAGTGTCCCCGTGTTGTTTCCTGCCTGTGTGTTCGACTGATGGAATGATGGATAGATTATTTCATTCATTCATTCATTCATTCATTCATTTGCTGCCTGTGCTCCGTGTGTTGCCGTCAGGGTTGCGGAGGACGCCGGGGTTCACCATCGCAGGGACAGACATGCAGCCGTTCAACTTTGAGGATAAAAAAATCCACTTGCCTCTTCGCTCATTATTTATTCCTGTATCTTGTCAAATCTGTCGAGACTTTTCTTTTTCCTGCTCAGATTCATTCATTCACTCGTCCATCTGCTCATCCCTACACTTGCATTGGCTGCTGCTAGTTCACATTTTTTTGCACGAGTGTTTATATTCTCTGTTTTTCTTCTATATTTTCCAATTTATAACATATAATTATTCAATATAATATTTTGCATGCGACTGTTTTTAAATCTTTTTTTTTTTCTTTCTCGAGTACTTCACCGGTGATAGATTCTACCGATTAATATGCGAGAGCCGATTTTTGGTCTGTTTTTTTGAAACCAGCGGCGTTGCAATCGGATCTTTACACAGCCTGACATTATCTGACGCGTCGCGGCAGAAAGAGCGCAGATGCTGATAATTACAGCCATGGCGTCTGCGCTCTGCTCAAGTGTGAACGCCGCAGCAGCTCGCCAGCCCAAAGCAAACTGCCCTCCGTGGGAGAAAAAAAAACAAAACAACAACAGGGATTGAAGCCTCCTTCAGGGAAGCGTTGGTTCAAGTTTCCGGCGTTCGTCAAACACTCGGCCCTGTGTGCAGAACGCAGCACCAACACAACAGCTCCAAACATCTGTCAAAGCAAACGCGCCGTCACGAGCGTGGAGTTTATGACCCGGGAAATATGAACAGTGCTGCGACCATCGCCGACTGCCCCTTCAGCATGAGTTCTCAGCGACTCAAGCTGAGGGCTTCATCTCAACGGCAACGTGTGCGGTCCTTCCGGCTTCCAACATGGTCCTTTCCGTTCCACGTGCCGACGGTGGCTGTCGCCCTGGTCGAGCGGATGATTTTCGGCATAGCGGCTTCCGGGTGCTTCCGGGTGCTTCCGGCTTTCACCGCCCGGCGTCATAAGTCCTTCTGATGAAGGGCCATCTTCTCCCCACCACGGCAAGGTAGCAGCACACAGGGAGGAAGTATTAAAATCATCGATTTTTGAGATGTTCTTTTTGCGGTTGAGCGTCGCGTGGATATTTCAGATGATGATAGCATTTGAAATTGGTGGGGGGTTAAGTTCATTTCACCGCTTCAAGCGTTGCAACGCGCTAATTCTCCGTGAAGAGCGATGTTGTCATTGGCATTCAGATCTTTCACATGTTAGAGGTGGAGTTTGATCACTCATAAGGTCAGAAGCCTGGGCTCCAATGCTTGAGATCTGGTCCATTTAAACGGAGGCATATTCTGATCAAGGTTTCTTTCCAATGACCTTTCCATTTTAATACTCCTCCACCAGCGACATTGGAGGTTCTCCATTTTGTTGCATTAAATATTCATCCGGGCTTTGTATTTACATAATTGCGCGGACGAAATAGATACCGCGGTGTGTTGTAGGTCATAGACGTGGGCTGGAGTTTCACGTCGCGTCGCGGCGAGGAGCTGCTTATTTAGCAAGGCCAACACGCCCTCCGCCGCGGCGAATAGAGGTGAGATAGCAGCCAATAAGGCAATCCATCTTGAGGACAAACCATAAGCACAAAGCCACCGGCTCCCGCCGCCACCGTTGTTTCGTGCAAGGCTGCAGGACGGGCAGACGAACTACAAATTGTGCGGGCCTGCAGAAGGTAATGGAACATCCAGCTCGGCTTTGCAGGTTTATAACTGCTTAATGTTTCTCCCAATATTTTGGAAAACAGTGTCTCATGTGTGCGTGCGGTGTGTCTCTAACAACTACCTCTGCCCCGTCAACAAGATGCCCCCTCGCCGTGTCGCTGAAATGCAAACTTAGGAAAACCACGCTCGTCTCACCGCCTGGTTTTCTGCGAGTAGGAGAGGAAAACTAATTAAAAGTCAGATTTGGGGACTCGCCCGGAATACCAGAATTCATTCAAAAGCAGCTTTGATACGGGATTACCATTAAAATCATATCCAAATCAGTATTAAAATGGTAAATTCCAGCCTCTGGAGACTCTTCTCCTGAGGAGGAATAGTTTTCTCATTTCTGAAGTGAGTCGAAGGGGTTTGGTGTCAACAAAATGTTGACTTTATGACTCGTAGCTTGCTAGCTAAAGCGTGTGCTAGCGTGTGTTCAAGCGGCAAAGACCAGCTGCCGGTTAGTCACTATTTTACGTGATTTTTAGAGCACGTTAGGATATATCGAGGAGAACATTTTAGAAGAACATCATCAGCCGCAGATAACTCCTGCTTCTAGGGTGGATGGAAGTAAACAAAAGACAAAGAGCGTCGCTATTTGCGCTAATGTTGATGCTACATTAAGCTAGCGCAAGTACTCAGCCAATCAGGCAATTCTATGACGATTGCATCAGCAGTTGCTACCCGAGACTGGCTAAATCGGAAACTGGTTTCTGGGACGATCCGGAAGCCCGGGAAAAGTTGGAAGAAATTAAATCAATACTTTTACGCAACACCGTCACGTAACATAGAAAGCAGATATTATCATTAATTATACAGATACAAAATAAATGATAGCACAAAGGGCGTTCAAGGTAAACAGTGAACAGTGATTAATTTCTTATCTTCATTTGTGGAATTCAAGCAAAAATAATGATTTTTTTATTGTTTTCGGGG
This sequence comes from Fistularia tabacaria, assembly GCA_901007705.1. Taxonomy (NCBI): domain Eukaryota; kingdom Metazoa; phylum Chordata; class Actinopteri; order Syngnathiformes; family Fistulariidae; genus Fistularia; species Fistularia tabacaria. The sequence continues at coordinate 22,755 of CAAKHD010012529.1, read as the reverse complement.
AGTCGGTTCTTGATCCCCTCGCTTGCAGCAACACAGGTGATTTATATTCATACAAAACAATTGAATTTACAGCTGGAAATTCATAGTGTATCCTATTTTTTTCCAGCTGATATGCTGCAGGCAGGTGTGACACATTTATCATTTTTGTTGTTATCATTGTTTGCAAGCTTGACTTTTGTGGTCGCCGTTACAGTTTTACTATCTGCGGTGTTTGCGAGTCCGATACTCCGCCGTATGATCTCTGCGTGGATTTATTGTTTTGTTTGTGTCTCGTTCCTCGCATTGTAAATCTGATTTTGAAAGTGAATTAAATTCATGTACTTGTTTATCCACAGTAAGAAAGAGCTTATATCCAAGTCAGATTTCACCCACACGGCGGCAAAACACCTTTTCCCGGTGCTGGAAGGACAGATCCCAGCTCGATGTGGGCGGCCTTCTGCCTCGACCGGTTCGACCCGGTAGAAACAGAGTGACGGAGACAGAGGGTGCTAACGGTTACATGCCCATAGCTGAAATTATACAGTCGTTGTTTTAATATTCATAGAATAATTAACATCGGTGAACAGCTGCGTAAGATCGGGCCCCCCCGGGAACCTGCGAAATAAATAGCGACACAAATAACGAGATCAGGATGCGAGAGAGTAAAGAGGATCATTCCGCAGACTGTGGATTTTAGATGGACAAACCGATAAAGACCCAGGACACGCGCAGAGAGCCGCCGCCGCCGCCATCTGGCCTCGGAGACGGCGGGGGGCCCCCGGCGGGGACGCCGGATGACAAGACATTTGCTCGGGCTTTGCCCCCGCATGAAAATGACAAAACTGCATTTGTAGAAATTTCCAGTTCTTCCGACACGAAGTGTAAACGAGGTTTATCCGTGTCTGTCCGTTCCCCGCTCGTACTCCGATATTGATTTTCCCCGTGTCTGGAGAGCGCAGCGCGGCCCCGTGCACGCCTCATTCTGACCCTTCCCTTTGGACAATCCAAGGGCAGAGCTTTCAAGCTATCCGGCTTATTTATGGCGTTGTTGGTGCACGTCGGTCATCACGATAACAAGCACGAATTAGCATTTAACTGCTGTCCCAAGTGATCATTCACCAATATGAAATAAGCAATAAGTCCTTTAAGAAACATCAGCCATTAAAACAATATCCATCATGAGTTATGATTAAATGAAACAATAAAAAGCTGCTACACAATACCACACTAGTTAGTCACTCTAGGTAGCTACTGTGTATCTTTATTCAATGATGCGCTGTTTAATTTCCATTTCAACTGCATATTTTGAATATCATCATTTATCGTCTTTACATTTTCCCATGTAAGTTATGTCCACCTTTAGTTTTGATCACATTTAATGCATTTATCCATCAGTATGATATCTGTAGATCACTTGTATATCATGTCAGACGGGTCATTTATTTCATTTATTTATTCTATCTGCACCTGCTGCTGTTTTGCACTTGTGGTCAGATGCTCAACTGCATTTCGTCGCCCTGCACTCGTGCAGTGTGATGACAGTACAGTTGAATCGAATCGCATCTCAAAGTACAAACTATCGTGAGCATAAAGTTACTCAATGTAATGGCGGGTCTTTGAAGATTAACAAACGACATGAACTGTAATATGAGCAAAAAGTCATGTTGTAAAGTCTTACAGGAGAACCGACCCCTGCACAGGGCGTAAAGTCCTCTGGCGCTGATTAAAATCCTTTTTTTTTTTTTTTTTTTAATCCCTCAGTTTTTAGCGGCAAATCTCTTTTTCTCTCATCTTGTTTTTTTTTTTCCTCTAATTTTATTTTAGAACTGGGTCACCTCCAAAGTGATGAAGAGTAATTAAAAGTACCCAAACAGAGAGCAGCGAAGGAATCTCATTTCAAATTAAAGTAAAAGCCTCCTAAATGTGGAGTGACCATTCATAAATTTGTCATGCAGTTATTTAGATTACTTAACTTTCAATTAAGGGGGCTCTTTCATATTTTAACGAGAAACAAAGAGCCTCTGGGGGTCGGCGTGGGTCGATGCTTTTTGAGATGATTAGCTTTTTTTTTTTCTTTACAGATGACACGCGTCACATCAAACTGCAGGACGGCGCTAGCGTCTGCTAGCATCACATAGCGCTGTCTCAGAAATGCGTTGTTTGGCTATGTGTGTGTGTGCGTGTGTGTAAATTAATAGCCGGGGAATGGCCGAAAAAACACGGAATTACAGTTGAAATAAAGCCAATTTTCCTGCGTAAAGCGACCGCTCCTTCATGAAACATTTACTGGTTTATTTCGAGTCCTGTCTCGCAGCAGGCGGCCTGCCAGTTTGTGTTGTGCGTGCGTGCAGGGAAGCCGGCGTGCGTGGACGCACGCTTGTTTTGAGGAAGCAAAAAGACAGGAAAAAAAAGGCAGGCAGGTGAAAAAGCGGGACGGAGGGAGGGTGAGCCGTGTCCCGTCTGGTCTCTCCGAGCAGCTGTTGTCTGAGCGCCGTCAGCTCGCTCTCCCCCAGAAGCCCCCGTGCATGCAAATCAGGCAGAGGCCGCCCTCTCTCCTTGACCGCGCTTTTCCACCACCCACCTTTTTTTTTTTTCTTCCCCGTCTCCACACACAACAACAACCCCCCTCCTCACACACACACACACACACACACACACTCTATTCCGTTTATTCAAATCAATTTCATGCTATCAGAAGCTGCGGGCTGAGTATTAGCCGCTACGCACACCCGCAGCCGGCTCAAGGGCAGACGGCGATAAGGAGAAGAAAGCGTATTGTGTTTTGTTTATTCGGCACATTGATTGCGTCGTGCCAGATGCAGCGATTCTCCACGTGCGCCTTGGAAACGAATGTTGTGATACGGTTTCCCCTTCCTCGCTCTTCTCTTTCTTCTTCTCTCTATCGCAGAATCTCCGAGGCTCCGGGTGAATTGGAATGATTTTCATGACTAATGGTTTCTCGGCGTGAGCCTAAATGTTACACATCCCATGTGGAATCGACGACACGGCGGCGGCGGCTCCGTCGGTGCAGCCGGAGTCCCTCTGGTTAAAGAGTTGGCGGTTTGATTCCCGGCAGCGTGCCGGGGTGCCTTTGAGTGGTGACGTTAAATCACCCTACAGTTGTTCCTGATGGAGCAGAATATTTACGGCTTAGGCCTTGTTGAAAAACTTTCATGGTCCTGTCATGTTGAATTTGGGAACTTCTGCTTCACAGCAAGAAGGTCCCGGGTTGGATTCCCATGAGGCCTTTGTATCTTGAGCCCCAGGCTCTGCCTCCCTGTGTCATCAAAAAAAACAAATAATGATTAAAAATCAATGTGTAAATATTTGTCCACTGATCTGTGATAGAAATGTAATTTTTCTATGATTCCAATCATTCCGATGATTTCGATTGTCAATATCTCTGAATTTGTGTGTTTTCCTGTTCAAACACGGTGGAAAGATGCTAAGTGAGGCAGCGATTAGCTGAGCCTCCTCTGTGATTGCACAATCCTTGAAAGAGTCAGTGCCTCCCCAGCCACGAACCCCACCGCACGTCACTGGGTTCCTCAGGGTTCTTCGGGTTCCTCCCGCGGTCCAAACACATGCAGGAGGTTCACTGGAGACGTGTGAATGGTTGGATGTCCATATTATGTCTTCAAGGGATCCTCCACTTATCAAGTATTTGATCGATACTTGTACCCGCGACACAAAAATGACAAAGCTCTCTCAAAAAGCTTTTCACTGGTAGGCCGCCATGGGTCGTGACGTCGTGAGGTTGGCCTGAGCTCCACCGCGCTCATTTCACCCTACGCTCCACAAACACGTCATCCGAGCAACCCTTCCCGTTTGGACACGAGACAAAGGTCAAAGTGAGCTTCAAAATGAAGACCAACGAGGACGTGAAGGGGCAAGAGTCGGCCAAAGTCGCTGGTGTGCGTTGCTATGGCAACAGAGAGAGAGCGTCCGTCGTAAGTGGCTTCACTTTATGTCATCGGCTGTTAATTGTAGACTTCTGGACCGCCGAGCTGAGCAATTATCAGCTCCCTCCGTGAACGTGCCAGCGCTTGTCTTTCGCCATCAGATGTTACTTCTGAGGTCTCGGGTCGTCCACATCCTCGCAGGAGAACATCCAGCCGTTTCTCCCAGTGGGCTTCGTTCATTTCCAGAGGACCTTTTTGCTTCTGCTTGTGAAAGAAAACGGCGTTTGGCTTGAGCATCAGTTTCAAACGAGCAGCTCCGTGAGCTCTTTAAGACCACGTAAGATGAGATGAGATGACACCTTATTGATCCTCATAGGAGAAATTCATTCGTCGCAGCAGCGCAACAATAACAATAAAAAAATATAGTCAACATATAATAAGCACTAAACAATTAAAAGCAATGTGAACAATTAAAATACAGTAAGTCAAAAAACCACACAAACTACACATGCACATACACATGCACACACATATACATACATATACATATACATATACAAATACATATACACATATACATACATATACATATACATATACATATACAAATACATATACACATATACATACATATACATATACATATACATATACAAATAGATATACACTTATATATACATATACACAAACACACATATATACATATACACATGCACATACATATTCACATACAGATACATATTCACATACACACACATATACATATACATATACATATACATATACATATACATATACATATACAAATAGATATACACTTAGATATACATATACACATACACACACAAATACATATACACATGCACATACATATTCACATACACATACATATACACATATACATACACATACACATACATATACATATACATATACATGTAGATATACATATACACATACACACACATATACATATACATATACAAATACACTTAGATATACATATACACATACACACACATATACATATACACATGCACATACATATTCACATACACATACATATACACATATACATACATACAAACACATATACATATACAAATAGATATACACTTAGATATACATATACACATACACACATATACATATACACATGCACACACATATACATACATATACATATACATATACATATACATATACATATACATATACACTTAGATATACATATACACATACACACACATATACATACATATACATATACATATACATATACAAATAGATATACACTTAGATATACATATACACATACACACACATATACATACATATACATATACATATACATATACATATACATATACATATACATATACAAATAGATATACACTTAGATATACATATACACAAACACACATATACATATACACATACACATACATATACACATATACATACACATACATATACACATACATATACATATACACACACATATACATATACACATACACATACATATACACATATACATACACATACATATACACATACATATACATATACACACACATATACATATACACATACACATACATAAACACATATACATACACATACATATACATATACACACACATATACATATACACATACACATACATATACACATATACATACACATACATATACATATATATATACATGTATATATACATATACACATACACACACATATACATATACATATACATATACAAATACACTGAGATATACATATACACATACACACACATACACACATACACACACATATACATATACATATACAAATACATATACACTTAGATATACATATACACATACACACACATATACATATACACATACATATACATATACACACACATATACATATACACATACACATACATATACACATATACATGCACATACATATACATATACACATACACATACATATACACATATACATACACATACATATACACATACATATACATATACATATACATATACATATACATATACATATACATATACACATACAGATACACATACATATACACATATACATACACATACACATACACATACATATACATACACAGATATATATAAGACAAATAAATGAACAGCAGCCTAGCTCGGCTAAGTGCGTCGAAGCATCCCGAGAGAAGCGGCGAGAACATGGTCGTGGATCCTCAGGAAGCTGTGTACGTCCGTAAGCAATTTCACACTCCTTTCCTATCTTCTTGTCCCTTGGAAAGCCGTAGCTTAGCATCAGTCCCTTCGGTTCCCTTGGACTGGGAACGGCACCCAAACGCAGCATGATGTGGCATTATTAGCATATTTACCGCACTGTACCAAGGCAAAGCTAACAATAGCAGAAAACCAACGTTGCCCCAGCTAGTAAAACAATGGCTGTGCCCGTAGGTTCAATTATGTGTTATGAATTGCGATTTTTAAAGGAAATAGCAATTCTTTAGGTTTTTTAAACGACCCGTTCTTGTATGAAACAGACAGTATAGCAAATGTATGCCTTTATTAGTGCTCCCAGGAGGGTTCCCTGGAATGAGGGAGCGAATGGTTCTATGACTCGATGAGATTCTTGTGAAAATCTTCTTGTCGTGGCCACTGAATTTCTTCACTTGAAGACGAAATGGAAGAGTGACAGATCAACGCTTCCATTTACAAAACAAGCCACCAGCACCTTGACCCGCCCAAAACCCTGGCAGATAAATCCAGGAACTCCCCACAGGTCATTAGAAGTGAAGAAGCTGAAACGTCTTCAAGTGAAGAAATTCAAGTCCAGTGACCACGACAAGAAGATTCCCACAGGAATTCACCATGACCTGGATGATTGCGGACCTCCACAAACATCTCGATAAGATGAGTGAATGGTTGGATGTCTCTATGTGTCCCTGTGATGGAGCGGCCCAGGGCGAAACCCTGAGTGCAGGAACAGCAGTGTGGTGGGTGAAGGAATGAATAATTCCTTCATTCTAAGTTGCAGGACGTGTTTTTATCCTGCGAGGTCCAAATCTTCTTCGTCTGCTTTACCTTTGGGCTTTTCCCCTCAGGGGTCTCCACAGCCAATCCACCTTCTCCATCAAACCCTATTCTCTGGATCCTCCTCTCTCACACCAACGACCTTCATCTCCTCTCTCACTACCTCCATCAATCTTCTCTCTGGTCTTCATCTAGACCTCCAATTCCAGCATCCGTCTACCAATATATCCACTATCCCTCCTCTGTCCATGACCCAACCATCTCAGTCTGACCTTCTCTGACCTTCTCTCCAAAACATCTAACATGTTTGTCCCTCTGATGGACTTATTCCTGATCCTCTCCATCCTGGTCACTCCCAAAGAGAACCTCCACATCTTCATCTCTGCCACCTCCAGCTCTGCCTCCTGTCTTTTCTCCAAACCATCCATCATCTCTGCTCTCACCACTGTCTCCTCCACCTTTCCTTTCCCTCTGGCTGATGTTCTTCTATCTCATAGAACCCCTGACACTTTTCTCCACCCATTCCAACCTGCTTGAACTCCTCCACCTTCTTGATCTCCACTCCCTGCAGCCTCACTGAGGTCCAAGTATTCCAAGTCATTCATTTTCTCAACAAGTTGTTCCTGCATATATTCTGTTAAAGCCGCAGAAAACTGGACCAAAAAACGGTCAAATACATTATTGAGTTCATGAATCTGATTAAACAGAGCTATGAGTTTTTAGTATAAATACTTTATCACACGTATCTTATGTATACGAAAAAAAAAAGGAATAATGACTCTTATTTGAAAACTTTGCGGAAACAAATCTGTGCTCGGAATGTTACGATGTAGAATTTAAATATTCACGGACTTGCGGCAACCCCCCTTGCCCGGACGGACGCCTCCCGCCGCTCTCCCACACCTCCGGACGCTCAATAATTCATGGCATCATAATGGAGCGTCCGTGTTGGCGGCGCTAAAAAAGAACAGCCGCACACGAGGCGACGGGAAGCGGCTTAAAGACCTCGGCGAAAGGAGAGGAAGGAAAGCCACGCCTTTTAAGAGAAACGCTCTCGGGGTAGAAGTTGTAGGGCGGGATTATTAGCACACATCTGAGCCTCCTGGGCCCGGCCGGCGCTGTCAGGCCTGCAGTCGCTGGCTGGCAGCAATTAGCCACGACATTTCCATAACACACTCACAGTATCCTAGCTGTCAGATTGAACACGGTACCTGGAGTACCCGCCAGCGCTTCCAGGCGCTGTCAAGTCCTCACGTTTGTTTTTTTTGTTTGTTTTGTCACCATTTTTCAATTGGAAAATACAGACGGCGAGATTTTAATCAACAGATATGCGTAATTACCTCGGCGGCGGTGAGATCTGCAGCGGGCAGATTGGGAGGGCACTGATAAATTGGAATAAATAGAACGGTATGAAGAGGGAAAATTCAAGGCTGCCTGAAGTGAGGGGTGAAATACCGATATTGTACTGATAGCACACAGCAGCCAACTGTCATCGGTGTGTGTGTGTGTGTGTGTGTGTGTGTGTGTGTGTGTGTGTGTCTTCCGGGACCTGTGCGGAGTGTAGAGCCTGACAGCTGCAGGGCTGCAGGAAGGACCTGCAAGATCTCCTCCTCACATCACTGTCTCCTCTGCGCATCACGTCCAGGACTGACATCTTCCGAAGGGTTTCATCTGTTTTGACCCGAGGTTGTCTTCTGGCACTCCATCAGCAGAGGCTCCGGGAGATGCTGCTACACTTCGGACGTCATATACACATGTATGTGTGCGTGTACATATATATGTATAATCCAACAGTGGATTCATCCAGCAATATTTTGACAAATGTTATTATATGACAAATATATGGTTAACATATGACACATATTTGACATCAAATATCAGTGTATATCCATATTATTACATGAGAAATATTCAAATATGAGGAATTAATGACAAACATATCTTGAGAAACGTCACTATGTATCAATAGTGATACAGGACAATTATAGGACAAATATTATGTGTATATAACATAAATATTTGACAAAAATTGATGTATGACAATAATGATATGTAACAAAATTAATATAGGACGATATTAACATGTAACGAAACTAACATATGACAGATGTATGGAAAATATACACATGTGACAAAACTTTAATTATGACAAATGGATGACTCATATATGACGAATTTTAATATATGACTAATATATGATGAATATTAATATGAGGAATGATTGACAAATACATCTCAATATTAATATTAACAATATATGAAAAAAACGTCACTATGTATCAATAGAGATGGACGGCAAATATAGGACAAATATTTATATGTGACAAAAATGGATATATGACAATGTAAATATATGACAAAACTCACATATGACAAATGTATGGCAAATATAAATATATGACAAATAATAACATTTGGAAAACAAATATTTGTATGTCACAAATATGCAAAAAATATTGTTATTTAACCAAATTGAGGTAGGACAATATTGATATGTAATCAAATCAATTTAGGACTATACTAATAGGTAACAAAAGTAACATATGACAAATGTATGGAAAATATGTGACAAAACTTGAAATATGACAAATATCTGAGTCACATATGACAAATAATAATAATATGTGTGAAATATGATAACAACCAAGTATTTACATTTATCTTTATAAATATGAGCATATATATGTGAGTGTATATATAAACACAGAGTACATACATATCAATATCAATACGAATCTATCTGACTGAAACCCGGGCAAAGACAGAAGCTGTGGTCTGTATGTTTTACAAATCTCCCTGTGGAGTTCCTCTTCCTCTCCTCCTGTTGCTTGTTCAATCCCTAATTGGAGCTTGGGTTTCACCTCTGTGTTCTCCGTCTTACTTCAACGCCGCCCTGCCTGTCATTTCACCCCGCCTGCAGATGTTCTGCAGCGGATCACCTGAGCCGGGTCGTTCCAGAGGTCCTGGGGTTTTTCTCCAAACTCATCACTGACTCCTGTTCAGTCACATACTTGATGAAAGACGACCGATGTGCGGTGTCTTCTAGCAACTCCAGCCCGTGGCGTGAATGAGTACTGCCGCTGTGTGGTGTGTACCAGTACTACCACTGTCGAGTGTGTATGAGTACTACAATCATGTGGTGTGTTTCGTTACTACCACTGTGTGGTGTGTTTTAGTACTACTACTATGTGGTGTGTATTAGTACTACCCCTGTGTGGTGTGTATGACTACTACCACTGTGTGGTTTGTATCAGTACTACATTTGTGTTCTGTGTAGTAGTACCCCCACTATGTGGTATGCACTAGTACTACCGCTGTGTGGTCTGTATTAGTACTAGCATTGTGTTGGGTGGATGAGTACTACCACTGTGAGATGTGTATTAGTACTACCACTGTGTGATGTGTTTTATTACTACCACTACGTAGTGTGATACTCACTACTATGAGTTGTATATCAGTACTGCCACTGTGCGATGTGTATTAGTACTACCACTGTGTGATGTGTTTTATTACTACCACTACATAGTGTGTATTAGTACTACAACTATGTGTTATGTTTCATTTCTATCACTATGAGGTTTGTATCAGTATTACCTCTGTGTGTATTGGTACTCACTACTATGAGTTGTATATCAGTACTGCCACTGTGTGGTGTGTATCATCACTTCCTCTGTGTGGTGTGTATTAGTACTAAAAATGTATGGTGTGTATTCGTGCTTCCGCTTTGACCTGTGTATCAGTACTACCACTGTGTGTTGTGTATTAGTACTACAGCTGTGTTTTGTGTATTAGTACTAACAGTGTGTGGTGTGTATACTACTAGTACTAACACTATTTGGTGTTTGTAAGTACCCCCACTGTGATGTGTATACTAGTACTACCACTGTGTGTTGTGTAGTAGTACCTCCTCTGTTTCATGTGTATTAGTACTACCAATGTACAGTGTATATGAGTATTCCAACTTTGACGTGTATACCAGCATCCCAAAAAGATGTGTGTATAAGTACTACCACTGTGAGGTCAGTATTAGTACTCCCAATATGATGTGTGTATCAATGCTACCTCTGTGTGTTGTGTATCAGTACTATCACTATGTGGTGTGTGTTAGTACTACCACTGTGTGGTGTGTTTGGGAACTGTGTGGTGTGCATTAGTACTACTGCTGCGTGGCGTGTATTAGTACTACCACTGTGTGGTGTTTATTAGTTGTGGTGCATATTTGTACATGCACTGTGTTGTGTGTATGAGTACCACCACTGTGTGGTGTGTATTAGTTCTAGCATTGTGTTGTGTGTATGAGTACTACCACTGTATGGTGTGTATTAGTTCTAGCATTGTGTTGTGTGTATGAGTACTACCACTGTGTGGTGCGTGCTAGTACTACCACTGTTTACTTTGCTCGGGAACTATCTGGTTTGCAGGACTACTACAACTCTGTTGTGTGTATTAGTACTACCACTTTGTGGTGTTTATTAGTACATGCACTGTGTTGTGTGTATGAGTACCACCACTGTGAGGTGTGTATTAGTACTAGCACTGTGTTGTGGGTATGAGTACTACCACATTGTTATGCGTATTAGTACTTGCACTGTCTTGCGTGTGTGAGTACTACCACTTTGTGGTGCGTATTAGTACTAGTACTGTGTTGTGTGTATGAGTACTACCATTTTGTGGTGCGTATTAGTACTAGTACTGTGTGGTTTTTATTAGTTCTTGCACTGTGTTGTGTGTGTGAGTACTACCACTGTGTGGTTCATATTAGTACTAGTACTGTGTTGTGTGTATGAGTACTACCACTGTGTGGTTCATTTTAGTACTAGTACTGTGTTGTGTGTATGAGTACAACCATTTTGTGGTGCTTATTAGTACTTGTACTGTGTGGTGTTTACTAGTTCTAGCACTGTGTTGTGTGTATGAGTACTACCACTTTGTGGTGCGTATTAGTACTTGCACTGTGTTGTGTGTGTGAGTACTACCACTTTGTGGTGCGTATTAGTACTTGCACTGTGTTGTGTGTGTGAGTACTACCACTTTGTGGTGCGTATTAGTACTAGTACTGTGTTGTGTGTATGAGTACTACCACTTTGTGGTGCGTATTAGTACTTGCACTGTGTTGTGTGTGTGAGTACTACCACTTTGTGGTGCGTATTAGTACTAGTACTGTGTTGTGTGTGTGAGTACTACCACTGTGTGGTGCATATTAGTACTAGTACTGTGTTGTGTGTGTGAGTACTACCACTTTGTGGTGCGTATTAGTACTTGCACTGTGTTGTGTGTATGAGTACTACCACTTTGTGGTGCGTATTAGTACTAGTACTGTGTTGTGTGTATGAGTACTACCATTTTGTGGTGCGTATTAGTACTAGTACTGTGTGGTTTTTATTAGTACTTGCACTGTGTTGTGTGTGTGAGTACTGCCACTGTGTGGTTCATATTAGTACTAGTACTGTGTTGTGTGTGTGAGTACTACCACTTTGTGGTGCTTATTAGTACTTGCACTGTGTTGTGTGTGTGAGTACTACCACTGTGTGGTGCATATTAGTACTAGTACTGTGTTGTGTGTGTGAGTACTACCACTGTGTGGTGCATATTAGTACTAGTACTGTGTTGTGTGTCCAAATGTAATCTGATTTTCACTCACTGTGAAATTTTTATTTGCACTTCGTTTTACTCGTGACTCCTACTTCCTGTTAGTGCGTGAAAAACCTGCCGCAGGTGTTTCTCGCCGGCGGGAAGCACCTGTCTGTCATTTTGTTGTATGCAAATAAGAGACGAATCTGGATGGGTAAGTTCCCCCCCGACACCGTCCCTGTTACCTGGAAAGAAAACAGAGCTGCTATCGGCTGCTTCTGGGAACCCGCGTTCACGCTGTGTTCACGCTGTCTTATCGCTCCCCGTCTGCACAGCAGATGCTTCTGATTGCACTGGAATAAGTAAACAACGAAGTCCATGTTTGTCCACGAGGAAACATCTAGTGTTTACTGTCATGCGTGCGGAAAAAAAACAGGATTCCCTGGGAAAGCGACTTTCTCTGCCTGCTGTCTGCAGTGGAGGTCAGATAGTGTAAATAAACAGGAGAGTAGACAGTAAATACTTAATCATACACAATAAAGTGAATTAAAAGGCAGCGTGTGAAAGAAACTTTAGAAATGTAAAATCTGCAGAAAAGTAAAACTGAGCTTCTCGCTATGAGCCGGAGCGCTAACCACCGCACCAGCGTGCAGCCATCAGTATTATTCTTTCATTCTTTATCTGGACTGTTTATCCTGCACTCAGGGGCCCAAGGAGGTCTCAGCCTATCCCAGCTGTGATTGGCCCAGAGGCCGGCCAGCCTGGACCAATCACAGGGACTCACATGTCATATAGAATAGAATAAAATAGAATATTCCTTTAATCATGCCATTTATACATTTATATACATCTACACACACAAACACACACACACACACACACACACACACACACACACACACACACACACACACATATATATATATATAACCTTCTTGCTGTTGGGAGGAATTAACCATTGACTTTTATCATCATCGTCATCATCATCATATCATTATCATTATCATTATCATTATCATTATCATTGTTATTGTTATTGTTATTGTTATTGTTATTGTTATTGTTATTGTTATTGTTATTGTTATTGTTATTGTTATTGTTATTGTTATTATTATTATCATCATCATTATTATTATTCCTCTACGATTGTTGTTTATGTTGTTTTTGTTGTTCATGTTATTATAGTGGTATTACCATCATTCAGGAATGAGTCCATCAGAGGGACAGCACGTGTTCGATGTGATTTGGAGAGAAGGTCAGAGAAGCCAGACTGAGATGGTTGGGTCATGGACAGAGGAGGGATAGTGGATATATTGGTAGACGGATGCTGGAATTGGAGGTCTAGATGAAGACCAGAGAGAAGATTGATGGGAGGATCCAGAGAATAGGGTTAGATGGAGACGGTGGATTGGCTGTGGAGAAAAGGCCGTGGGAAAAGCCCAAAGGAAATAAAGAAGAAGATTATAATTATTATTGTTGTTGTTCTTGTTATTATGATCATCATTATAATTATTATTATTATGAAGCACCCACCCCTCTTCCTCCTCCTCCTCCTCCTCCTCCTCCTCTCAAACTAAACCGTCGTGTTGTTTGGGTGGTTCCGTGACGTCACGGCCAGTTGTTGCGGAAGTGGCCCGTTTCCCTGCCGGCGGGGATGAGACGGACGGCGGCCCGCTTCCGGTGAGCCTTCCTCCGCGACGCCGACGCGCCGCTCCCGCTCCGGGTCCGCGGCGCGGGGATGGGGTCCCTGCAGTCCCTGCCCGCCCACCCGGGATACGTGGACCTGGCCGAGAAGACCGGCTGTGAGTCTATCCGCTCGCGCGCGCGTGTGTGTGTGTATGTGTGTATATGTGTGTGTGTGTGCGCGCATCAATGAAGCCGATCATCAGATCATCGATAACAAATGAGTTGACCTGCAGCTCCTCAGGAGGGAGGCATGAGTCAGGTGTGTGTGTGTGTGTGTGTGTGTGTGTGTGTGTGTGTGTGTGAGCACGGAACAGGGTTTACGGTGTTTGCGCACGCGTGCCTGTCAACGTCTTTTCGCACGCGTGCGCGTGCCTGTCAACGTCGCCGATCATCAGATAATCGATCACAAGCGTGTTAACCTGCAGTTCCTCAGGCGGGATACATGATGCGTGTGCATGTGTTTCCATAGAAAAGGGTTGACAGTGTGTGTGTGTGTGTGTGTGTGTGCGCGCGTCAATGTAGTCGATCATCGATAACCAGTGTTTAAACTGCAGCTTGTCATGAAAGATACATGATTCAAGTGTGTGTGTGCATGGAACCAGGTACATAGTGTGTGTGGAAATAGAATAGGGGGTACAGTATGTGTGTGTGTGAGTGTATGCATGCATGTAACAGTGTGTGTGTGTGGGTGTGCACGCAGGCAGGCATGTCTCAAGGTTTCCACAGTGCGTGTGTGTCAATGCAGCTGATCATTGATCATCAGTGTGGAGCTCCTCTGGAGGGATTCATCCTTCAGGTGTGTGTGTTTGCATGGAACCAGGTATACAATGTGCGCATGCGTGCGCGTGTGTGTCCATGGAACTTTGTATACAGTGTGTGTGCGTGTGTGTGTCCACATGGAACTGGCTATACATTGGGTGTGCGTTTGTTTGTGAGTGTATGTCTATGGCACCAGCTATACAGTGTGTGTGTGTGTGTGTGTGTGTGTGTGTGTGTGTGTGTGTGTGTGTACAATGTAGTACTAGCATTGTGCATACAATGTATATAGGTTCAATGAATACATACACGCACA
>CAAKHD010012525.1:36863-51681 GCA_901007705.1 Fistularia tabacaria | reverse complement strand
GGGATTTTTACCGCGCGGCGTCCGGCGGATAAGAAAGCGGGTCTGCTGGGCTGCAGCTCTGCACCATCGGCCTCTCAGAAGATGAGATAAGATAGGCTTTATCGATCCCACGATGGGGAAATTCAATCGTCACAGCAGCATCACGAGGTAGAAAAGGGTGCGAATAGTAACTGTGGAAAAAATATGCAAATAAACAGACTCTCTACAATCGAGTGCAAAATATCAAAAGAGGTGCCTCGTGCAGGGAATGGTTGTAGAAATAACTGGTGTGCTGTTGGAGATACGTAAGGGGTCCTGGAGGACGTATCAAGTGAGAGTGGCAGGTCGAGATGGAGGTAGTGGGGTCGTGCCAAACACCAGTATGCAGGAATTGTAGTGCTAAAAGTTGAATGCATCAGTAGTTGTGAGGGCGGGCAGCTCCGTCATCTGCGTGTCGTGACGGAGCGGCTGAAGCGGAGTCTTCAGATGAGGACACATCAGAAGTTTGCTCGGTGATTGTGCATGGAGGCCGGAGCCCATCCGCCGCTCCACTTGTCACAACACAAACCCGGTTACGCAAGACTGAGGAACCCTAGGGAGTCGCTTGATACTTAATCTGAGCGCAGGCCTGCAGGGGCTGGCAGGTACTTGTGCACAGCTAGAACATCGATTTCATTCTTTGTAGATGAGTCCTTCATTCACAGCGGCTGGAGGAGACGCTCCCCCGTATGCAGCAAGAAACCTCAAGCAGATTCACTGATAGGCCGTCCCTGAACTGACCACTTATCTTACACCTCGAATCAGAGCAAAGTGTAAAGGTCGGGTCAGAGGAGCATCCCGAGGCAATGGGAGCAAATAATTAACTCGAATTGTCGTAAAAGCGAAAGACGCACGATCATAAGCCCTTAAAATGGATGTTTTTATTTCTGTTCTTTTTCTTTTAACACGGGCGAACCGTGAGTGTAAAAGCGTCCCCGTGGCAGAGGGGCGGGAAGCGTGTCGGCGGCGCCGCTGCTGCTGAGTCACCGCCGGGACGCCCCAGTGATACTAACGTGGTGCCCCCCTGTCCCCCTAGGCTTCGTGCAGTTCCTCCAGTACTACTACCAGAGCGGCTGCCTGTACCGGCTGCGGGCGCTGGGGGAGAGGAACCAGCTGGACCTCACAGTGGGTGAGTCCTACCCTATTTCTGCTTGTTGTCCCAACGCTCAGCCCACCTGCACCAACACCCCTCTGAAACAGGGTCAAGGTTCACTGTGTGTGTGTGTGTGTGTGTGTGTGTGTGTGTGTGTGTGTGTGTGTGTGTGTGTGTGTGTCGTCTTGTCCCCGCAGAGGGGTTTCAGTCCTGGATGTGGAGAGGCCTCACATTCCTTCTGCCATTCCTGTTTTTTGGCCACGTAAGTTAAAAATGCAGCATTCCTCTTTGGAAGAAAACCTTTGCCGGCTCCTTTTCGAAACCAGGGAGTTCAAAATCAGCCGACGAGCAGCTTTATTCTCACATTTCAGACGTGTCTGCTTCAATATTTGATGTCTTTTAAAGGTGAATCCTGTCCTTTTTTTAATTTGCCTTCAAATGATATCCATACATCATTCTAATTCATTGTTCATGTTTTTCAAAATGTCTTTCTCTTGAATTTTCGGGACTTTTAACTTTAAATAGAATTGATTGAAATTGAAATGCACCTGCCATCCAGTCAATTATGATTTTGAAACAAAATTTTCTTCTTTTGCATTAGTATCCAGCAATAATCAGTGTCTGGACCTTGACACTAATATGGTAGAACAGCGGAACCCTGACTCAGGAGTGGAGTTGGTTCTGTGGTCGAGCTCGTCACTCAGTTTGCTCGAATATCAAATTGAGTTTCCCCATTAGAATGTATTGAAACAGTACGAAAGATGTATTTTATAATGAGAGTTTTTCATGTGGTTCTCTTCACTCACTGGCTACAAAGTGTTGCTCAATGTAAAGGCATGCTTTGAGTAGTGAAGCCGCTCCTCTTTCCCGACCGGCTTTGAACGGCGTCCACGTGGGTGTCAAACGCTCATCCCGCTCGCTGCTAACTCCGATCCGGCCTCCAATCTCAAAGCTAAACATCCACGGAGCCACGGCTCAGACGTCGGAGAACTCCAAAGTTGATGCACTCTGAGGTCCAGGTTCCTCTGAATTCGAAATAACCCCTCGCATGAGGACCCATTCGGCTGATGGGACGTGTCGGCGTGTCCCCGCCCGGAGTTTGTAGCTGCACCCAAACGCAGCTTATTGTGACTGTCGCCGTCTCCTCTTCCTCAGTTCTGGCAGCTGTATAATTCAGTGACGCTGTTTCGCTTGGCAGGACACGACGACTGCAAGGAGTGGCAGGTGAGCGCTCGCCGGCAGAGCCAGGCTTTTTTGTGCGTATTTGAGGTTCGGAAGCTCGTCCATCATGTCTGCTGAGAAGGGTTGACAGAGCTGCAGGTTGACACCAACAGATTAGGAAGTCGGGCTGATAATTGCGTTGTGCGTGCGTGAGTGACGTCCTCTTCTCGTCGTCGTGATTGGCGGCACCGAAAATACCGGCTCTAACTTTGCAGGAACTGCAGACAAGGTCTTCCACGCCGGAGGCTTTAGTTTGCCGTGTTTTTTTTAGAAGTCTACCTCTGTGCAGGCTTGAAAAGCAAGATGGCTGCCCTCATTCAAAGCCTAAATGAATGCCCAAGTGTCGATGACCTTTCACCGTCCGCGGCAGGTCTTAGCCGCGGCATCGTCACGTTGTTATTTACTTATTGCCTCACCTTTATTTCGGAAGGCGGCGGCGGCGTTTTGAGTTGCGATGACGTCACTGTAACAGAGCGAGAACTCCCACAATAACGGCACGTGTCAAGTAAGAGAAGAGCAGATAGACTTTATTGAGCCCACAATGGGGAAAGTCAATTGTCACATCAGCCTCACAGGGCGCAAAAGTGTGCAAATATAGGATATGGATACAAATGAACAACGAGCATGTGTAGTTGATACAATGGAATCTAGAAATACAAAAGAGATGCCTTGTGCTCTGGAAATAACGGGTGTACAGTCGGAGCTGTGGGTAGTAACAATAAATAAGGTGTCCTGGAGAATGAATAACGTCTCACCAGCTTACTCACTCCTTTCCTGTCGCTCTTGGAGCTTCTACAGCCCGGGGAGACCAGGGCGTAGAGCCGTGCAGACCTCAAAGGTCCTTCAGCGTCCTGCACTCACCGAAGGACCTCAGCATCAAGTGATGCTTTGTCTACATTGGCGTTCTGTAGTGAAGGGTTAGGGTTAGTGTGTAGTTTGTGTGTTCCATCAGGATGTCCTTGTGTGGCACCGCGTCTGAAGTCGCCCCTTCTTCTGTCTTCCAGGTCTTCATGCTGGCCCTGACCTTTCTCGTCCTGTTCCTGGGCAATTTCCTCACAACGTTAAAAGTCGTCCACCAGAAGATTCAGAAGAACCAGGGAAAAGTGCAAAAAAATGACTGAGGATGAACTCCTGGGATTTCTCCAAAAACGGCCAGTTCTTTTTAAGAAAACAAAAGCTAAAAAAGAAGAACAGCAGCAGCACAATCGCTTGACAGACTGAACGCATAGCGACCGGGCCGCAAGAAGGCCGAGCCCACCGGGCCGGGCCTCGGGCTCCGCTAACGGCGGCGTCCTGCTCTGACGGCTTCCTGTCGGTGTCACTGAAATTCACCTTATAGATGAACAGTTTGTAGCTTCATCCTGTACATAGAAAGGGAGACTTTGGTCCGGGGTCGGGGGCGTCTGTGCGTAACATCTTGAGAGCCTTTCTTCAGTTCTTATGCAAATAAAAGTGGGTGGGTAGAATTACTAAGCGGTATCTAGTGTCTTCGGAGACCCGAGTCTGTCTGTGTACGGCCGCCCCCCTCCGGCGAGGTGGTGACGGTCCGGACCCTCCATCCAGCTGCGCTTCTGTAACACTACTTGCGTCACGGCGCTCTGTGACGGCCAGGGAAAGGACGCGAAGAAGGGTCCCTTCCACAGCCTTTGAAATTACTAGCGGTTTTGTTGTCTCCTGAATGGTAGCAAAGGGAAAGACAAACGAGCCGTAGCCGCCCGGGTCACGAGAGCGTCCGCCCAGACCGTTGTGTCCTCTGAGGCTTTCCCGGCGGCTCCATGTGACTCCTCCCCCCTTTCTGCTGTCATTAGTACACAAACCGACTGCAACATTGACGGAGTTCCTCGCTGACGCGCCTCATCCCGCCGCTGGGTGAAGAGCCACACGGCGAGCCTCCCCCCGAGGGCCGGAGCTGCTGGGAATCCCGGCCGGTTCGGAGTCGGCGCTGCCGTGCCGGAAGAACAACAACGTGCTGCTCGCAAACGCGTCCTGTTCAGTTCCACCGATCGTTTTCTAATTCCGGCCGTCACGCCGGCTCTATTTGTATTTCATATGTGTTCCAACATTCCTCGGTGTCATTCAAAGCTCCACGCGTGACATTTCTGCGTGTTTAAAAGCACGGCCTCCCACCGCGTCCGTCGGAGGAGCCGCCGGGTCGGGTCCCGACTGCCTTACTCTCCACTCGGCCTGGCGGAAACCTCAGACCCCCTTCATATTCCGGAACCCCCCAAAAAGTAGCACTACCGTTGTAATTTCCCACGTCGTCCGCTGCAGAAAAAAACACTGACATGTCACATTTTTAGTTTGAGGGTGAACTTGACTCGCAGACCAAAACATTAACGGTGGACGCAAGCTGCCCAATGGACCGCACAACTGCATATCCTCATGTATTTTAATGTAGCGGACGTTTTACAGTGATCTCCTTCCACGTGTGTGTGTGTGTGTGTGGCAGCAACAGCAGGAGACGGTGGGCAAACCCTCAATCTGTGTACATTGTAAAGTAAAATACAAGATAGAACATGAAATACCCGATTAAAAACACAGCTATTCCAAACTGCTCTGCGCTTCAATGGGCGTCACTGTTTCTGTCCACTAGTGGGCGCTGTTGTCAAAGAAATCAGCCTGCCGTGGAGTTCCGCCGAGTCCGTGACCGCTTCGGTTTCCTCGGCTGCAACGGCCAACGGCGACGGTTAGCTCAGAAATGCCGGTAATGTTTGATCACTTCCTGTAAATACTCTTTATTTGCAGACACAAGGAGATGTTTACATTTGTTATCGTTGCATCCTTCAACCGTGAGGTTCATCCCGCAGCCCCTGAGCCGCGTGCAGAGGAAGGTCAGCAATTCAGCGGGCCGGGAGGGGAATCAACACACACGGCTGCTTTGGCGAATAGAAATAGATCGTATTGAGTTTGTCTGCTGTTGCTCTGCCAGATACACCTAACATGACACACAGATCATCATCCACGTCCCTCCGCGCTCTTCACCGTCGCTGCACCGACACTGTCCGTCGGCGGACGATATTTTCCAACAAAGAGCCGATATCCTAATTTACATGCCAATGAGCAGCGGCGCGACAATTTGATTGTTTCGCAGATCCCAAGTAGGTCCTCAGGCCGGAGCGCTGCGGACAAAGAAACCCAGTTAAATTTGAGGGACCCGGACGCTGATGATGGTTCTCTTCTCCAGGCGTTGCGGGTGAGTCATGTGGTCCCAGGTGGAGGTGGGCCGATGCCGGAACCAGTGCTTCGCCTACATTTTGCCGGCAGGTGAGAGCAAATAGCAACCGTGTCGCTTTGAGGATTTGAAAGACAAAGCAAGGGGAAGATGCTGTGCAGGAAAGAGCCAGAAACTGAAACGTCGACAAAAAGGTGTCAATCCAAAGTTCCCCGGAGGTTGCTTTTTTTTGACGGGTTGACACGCCTTATTCAGTGTAACTGCTACCTTCACAGTGACCTTTATTGCATGTCTTCATTCAGCTGGGGGAGAACATCACGAGCA
Organism: Fistularia tabacaria; assembly: GCA_901007705.1. Taxonomy (NCBI): domain Eukaryota; kingdom Metazoa; phylum Chordata; class Actinopteri; order Syngnathiformes; family Fistulariidae; genus Fistularia; species Fistularia tabacaria. Next base: position 45,853 of record CAAKHD010012525.1, on the reverse strand, counting down.
GGTCCTCCGTGGCTCTCAAACCCACAACCACAGCAACGCGTCGCCCGCTGAACTTAAATAGTCATCCTCACCGGAGAGGCTTCAAAATTCCTCCAATCAATATGTGTTAAGTTACCCGAGCAACTGCAAATCAAATGTAGAAATGGTAGAAAAGGTGGTGTAGAAAGCACCCACTCCAGGGCCTCCCGACAGGAAGACCTCTTTCCCGGCGAGTCCTTTCTCGGCCATGTGCAAATGCCCGGCGGAGGTCCTGCTCCGGTCCTCACAGGAGGCTGCACGGTCTCCTCCTCTTGTGGCGCCTTTTTTTGCGACAACACGGCACCACTTTCTTCGTGGCCTCCATGAAAATCTCCTCCACGTTCTCTCGATACTTGGCCGAGCATTCGAGGTAGAGCTTGGCGTTCATCTGCTGCCGGGTGGCCTCGCCCTGCAGCCCCGACACAGAATCACAAACCTCAGCGTCCGGACCGCACCGCACCGGACCGGACCGGACCGGACGCTAGCGAGCCGTTTCTGCACGTTTCACTTTTGGACCGGCGTCTAGCTCACCTGCAAGTAGGTGATCGGGGCCTGATTGACGGCACTCAGCTTCCTGGTGCACTCTCTGTCCTTCCTGAGGTCCGTCTTGCAGCCGATCAGGATCACGGGGACGTCGGGACAGAAGTGTCTCACCTCCGGGTGCCACTTGGTGAAAGACGGGGGGGGGGAGGGTGGAGAAGAAAAATGAAATCCCGATCATTGCGAGGTGTATCTTTGATCTGGTCGATCCTGTTCCGTCATGGATCCTGGCCGTCATCCGTCCGACATCGTGTCAAACAAGACCTGCACGCCGTTGGATTGCGGACTTTCCAGTGAGTCTCTGTAAACAGGGAGGGGTTTTGTGCGGCGACCGGTAAAAAACACCCACATCTCATTCCGCTCGCTGTTCATCTGACACGCACTGCTGGGGGGCAAACAAACAGAAACCTCACTATTTAGGGAGCATTATTTGTTCACTCTGCACGGCTGTGTGTGCAGATAGAAACTTAGCCTTTTATGCAGCGGTAAATCTGTAGCAACACCAAGTGAACTACAATCATGGTGGCATCATTTTTTAATCATTTTCCTTTGTGTATTTCTTTTTATTCCATTGCATATATAGTACATATTCTTCGCTTCCTGGTATTTATATCCTTTATTTGCATATTCTTTCTGTTTGTTCTGTTTGAACACTTTGCTACCCTGTAAAGCTGCTGTTGCGATTGAATTTCCCCGCCGCGGGTCAATGAGGTCTATTCAATCTTTTCTTATCTCCTCTAACAAATCCAGGTATTAGTCACAGCCCAAAGTGCTGGAGGACTGTACTCGGAACCCGGATCCGTGCAAAACGCTTTGGTTTTTAATAGAATCCGATTAATCCGAGTGCTGTATTTTTGGCATCGCCCTGAGAGAGGAGGGAAATGTAAAACAACACGACGAGTTTTTGATTATTTTTAATTTTCGTGCCGATTCATGCTACGCCTCAGTCACTCCACTCGTCCGTGCACCGAAAAACCTTCTTTTTTGTTTTTTTTGTTTTTTTTAGGAATCAGAGACACTTTATTGATCCCGGAGGAAATGGAAGGAGAAATGTGCCTTTAAGACTCGGCGGAGGGTTAAAGCTAACGTTGGTTTTAACCACCTCTCTGCCATCGTCCCCCTCTTTCGCTCCATTGCTCAACAGAAAGCCTGTCCTTCATGTGAAAGGATAAAGTCCAGATAAAGGTGGGGCGTCGAGGGTTAATCACAGCGACGTATATTTGAACTGCTAACCTGACATTCCAGTTATTCAGTAACGGCTTCCTCATATCTGAGCGTGCGTGATGGCGTTGTGGCGCAGTGATTACCTTTATCAAGACATTCTCGAAGCTAGTGGGGTTGGTCACGTCAAAGCACACCAGTATCAGGTCGGCCGCGTTGTACGAGAGGGGGCGGAGCCTGTCGTAGTCGTCCTGCCCTGAGAGGGAAGAAGACAGAAGCACACAAAGGTGTGTGGGTTTGAGAAAAGCGTTGCGTGTGAGAAATGCGAGGCATCGGATGCAACAGCGCCGCAGGCCGCAGAGCCTGCGTGGATGTGCACCGACCACATCCTGCCTGCAGCTTCCTTTCTCGCTCTCACCGACATTTAGGCTGACAGATAAGCTTCCGACGCACCCTCTCGTCTCTGCGAGCCTCCCCAGAAAACTGCGGTGCGGCTTCGGGTCAGACTGATATCTGCATCCCGTTTCCGCCCGGGATCGGGCGTGAAGGTTCAACGCGCGTTGGTGTTCGTTGTCACGAAAGGCTCCTCTTCGGCCCCGCTTTGAGTCCGCCAGCTGCCAGTTTCGGTGGCTTGGTTCCTGAACATGTTGCGGGGGGGATGCTCGGATGCGTTTGTCGGCCTCGAGAGAAAGCCGACGGCGTAACCGTGGAAACGGATGCCAGACCGCCAGCTTTCTCGGGTGTAAATCTAGAGAAACGCACGACCCCGGGCCGAGGGCGCCGCGGGCTGTCCGATGGAGTCTTACCGGCCGTGTCATACAGGTTTAGCTTTATCTCTCTTCCCCACACGTAGATGGACGTGACGTATTTTTCAAAGACGGACGGGGCATACATCTGTTTCAGAAACACAAGGAGATAATCATTTTGATGAAACCTTTCTTTTTTTTTATTTCAAATGTCCGTTACAGTTTCATTTACAATCCATATAGGTGCATTTTAACCAGGAAGACAGGGTGACCAGAGAAAAGAAAAGAGATTTCATGTGCTAGGTGGTAGCTCCTCTTACCTCTGGAAAATCACCTTTGGCATAAACCATGAGAAGACATGTTTTACCGCAGCCGCCGTCGCCCACAATCACAATTTTGAGTTCCTCTCCCTCCTTTTCTGGGGTGCTTCCACCCTCGGCGGCACCGTTTTGTGTCATCCCGCTTGGCGACGGAGGCGACTCCCTTCACGGTTTTGAGGTCAGATCATGATTCATGAGCAGCAGTGAAGAACGGGCGAGCCCCATGTTTCACTAGGTAGTTCTCGCCGTTCACCGCTTCCTGTTCCTGTCACCGAGAGGCTGATGTGACCCCCCGTCCCCGTCCCCTCCCATCACCCGACGCCTTTCTCCATCCTATTCAGGCGAGCTGCTGAGAAGCACCTCTGGGTGGAGGCGGTCGGAGTCTGGCTGCTCCCCCTTCTTCCGCCGCGCGTCCTTTTCATTGTCTGGGTGTGTTCTCCGAGCGAAGCACTGCCTCCGCCGGCTTCGGGCACGTTTTGTTTTTCTTTTCCCCCGCGTGAACACCTCCGGCTTTGGCCTGCCTTCCCTTCTGGCCACTGAGGGTGCAGCCTGGAGATGCTCAGGCGGAAACTCAGAGCTGCTAAATAATGAATGAAATAAAGAATTCTGCCCTTTGTGCTTTGAGGAGGCGCAGCTGGCGACACGCCTCGGCTGTAAATCAGCCGCCTCTCCTCCGGGCTTCGGTGCGCGGCCGCCTTCTGCTCGAGCCGCCCGGCTCAGCTTGTTCAACGGGCGCCGTCATCACACAGGAGATCCGGGTGAAAAGGGATCCGTTTGGTCGGACGGATTATTTCAAAACTGTGTTTGTACTTGTAGAATATAGCTGTGCATTTGGTGTTGGGAGGGTGAACACGGCAGGACATCTCTGGAATGTGCCGTCCTTCTCCTGGACGTCACATGAGCGGGCTGACTCAGAGAAGCGGTCAGGCGCTGGGGAATGGAGGTCAGGAGTGGGAATGTACGGTGGAGGAGGTCAGCGGCACCGCCACTGCCGCCGCGCAAACACAGCCGGCAAAAAGAAGTTTGGAGGTTTGAAATCCATCCTTCCGGCCAGGACTGAAGGAAAGCTCTGGGCGGAGGTTTGCGGGGTGGAGGCGCCGGCGCTTTGAGAAAGCTGTCTCTTTAAGAGATAGGCAAAGTGAAGAGCAGCGTCAGCCCCATTTGGTCGAATGCTTGGAATGTCAAAGAAGAGCCTCCCTTAATAAACCAACCTGCAAAAAAAGACAAATGGCTTTCCCTTGAAGTAAAAACACTGAATGCAGAGTGATCGTACAGCCATGCCAGCAAACCTGATGTTTAATTCTTTATTTCACAAAAAGAACAGTTCACATTGTAAAATCTCCTTTCAACGTCCCAGCAGCTATTTCACTTTCCAACACACAAAAAACAACAAAAACAAAACAGGAAAGGGCTACTTTTTTTCAAGAACAGCTCTCAGAGACACAGACAGGGGCTGGAAATCAGCAAAAGCAGGATTCCACGCTAAAGCATCGGACATGCACGTACTAGGAGCTGGAGAGAGGAAAAAGAAGGTTGGAAGAGAAGAATACTGTACCACAGCAGGATTACTGTACCAGGGACGGGCGGCTGATTCAGGGAAGCGTCCAGGATGTCCGCTCTCAATCCCGGAGGCTGAGCGGCAGACAGATGGGTGGAGAGGTGCCACAGCGTCACCATCCCACACAGACAGGCGGACAGACAGGCGGACAGACAAACAGGCGGACAGACAAACAGGCGGACAGGCAGACAGACAGGCGGCTGAACGTGACCGTTTCAGAAGAGCTCTTGGGTTTGACTCACAAGGTCAAGCTTTGCCTGCCAAATGAAGGGAGGAGGAGGAGAAGAAGGCAAATCTGTCCTGCCGGTGTGTGAAACCTCCACAGACAGTTTATCACGTAAAAAAAAAAGGATTGGGAAAAAAAAAATGATCATAATTTTCTTTTTTTTTCTCTCCAAACACCAGTCAGCTGTCTGCGGGAGTCAGTCATCTGAGTGGAATAATCCGCAACCCGCGGGGGATTTACAGGCCTATAAATAACCCGAGCTGCTGGATTTGAACCTGGAACCTCTGACTGCTCGCAGAGCGTCACCTTTCCGGCTTCCACGCAGCGGGTGTCTCGCCGTGCGGGGCCGCGGGTGGAGGGGGGGGGGGTGGAGGAGGAGGGGCGGCCGAGTCATCCGCGGATGGAGGAATGCGCGCCCGGAGACCAGCAGCGGCGCGGGCCTCGGACAACCGAAAAGAACCGCCTCACGGGCACTACTTAACGCCGAAACGCGCGGAGGAGGACTCGCCCTTGCTTCTTCCCGAGCTGCGTGATGAGGCCTCCGCCACCAGCGGCGGAGGGTTTTTTTTTTTTTCCCTCTCGCCGATTCCTCATGACCTTATAAGGCAGTGTGGGGGAGCTGCGCTCACTGCTGCCATGGCAACCGGCCAGGGTTCTCGGATTACAGCGGGGCTGCCGAGGCGAGGCGAGCCGAGCCGCCGGCAGCCCCGCGCCGCTTCCTGCTCGACCCGCTGCCGCTCCTCGCCGGTTCTCATGCTTAAAAAAATAAAAGATAAAACAACTGCCGCTTCCTCTCTCGTACACTGTGTTCGTTAAAACGATCCCACTGCTATTGGTGCTAAGAGAAAAAAAAAAAAAACAGCCGCCTCCCCCACCCAGTTATGGCGCAGTTACATTTTCAGAGCGCCGCGCCGTCCTTTGTGTGAGGAGAAGCCATTTTGAAGGGGAGCGTGTGTTTCCTACGTTTCATCAGAAAAGTCTCACACACCCAATATAGAGGTCTGGATAACAGGGGGGGACACCAAAATACGACTCCTTTTACACGATGTAACACTTGGATTACATGTTTTGAATGCTCACTGTAAGTGTACAATATCACTCAAAAATACGAATTACATTTTTTTTAAGCTAGCCGTGCTGATTCATAACAATGAGCTAATTTCAGCTAGAGTCGGTGGTGTCCTTGCCTCTGCTCTAAAGTTCATTTAAATTTAGCACATTTAAAAAAGCAAGCAAAGTGAGAGAAACATCTCAAAAAAAATCCTTTACCTTTCAAAACAACATTCCCCCGTGTAATATTATGGCATGGCTTAGTGAGAATTGTCGGTTTTAGTTGACTGCTGTCCTGTCTTCAAGGAGAGAGAGGTGGTTTGCATATTGCCCACACCGAGGATGCTAGGAGAGGCATACTCGCAGGCAACACTGGCCAGCACTGAGCAGAAAAAAACTTTGACAAAAAGAAAAAAAAAAAAGCTGGAAAAGAACAAGAGCTCAGTCTTCCCTTGCTAATGGATTCTTCCTTTTCAGGAGACGCATTCCTACCCCCTTATTAATGACAGTATTAGAGGATCCGGAGATGGAGCTGCAAACATTCCTCCCGCCTCTGCGTTTAGGCCTGTTCACTGCATTTCAACAAAGTGCTGAGGTAAATATCTCCCCCGTGGAAGCTTTCCCCTCCACCTGTCTCCTCGCAGCTTTTCACAGTGTTTTACTATTTTTCAGTCGTAGCACAGGTGTGAAGAAAAAGGGCAAAAAAAAAAGAAAAAAAAAAAAGGACAACCTGAATGGGCTTTGTAAATTTAGCTACGCCCTTGGAGCAAGGTCAAGCCGACGGTTACAAAGATCGCATTTGGTTTGTAAAATGGCAAATGGGGGAAGCACGAACCAATCGTGCCCCGAGCTCCCTCCACTCCTGTAGGTAGGGCACGGCACGGCACGGCACGGACCATCAGCTGTGAGCACTGCTGTTGTGAAAGGAAGTGTTTAAAGTCATTAATCAGAGCAAACGGGGTGATCAATCAACGGTCAAAGTGCAAGCAGCTTAATGAAAATATTTTGCAAGAGGCCATTTGAGCAGCTCTGTTATTTGAAGAAAAGTGACATAAGCTGAACTGCAGGCTGTATTCATATGTCAGCATGCCATTGAACATATTGAATAAGAGTTGTTGGCTACTAGAAAGAACGAAAAAAAAAAGTCACAAAATTCATAGTAGCTCAGTAGATACAATTTACAGAAAAAAAAGCTTTAATAAACAGTAACTGCATGCCCCATTTTACAAGATCAAGTAACAAAAAAAATGTTAGATTATCATAGAAGAGTTGGACTTACTCATTGCTACTGACACAAGGCCATAAGTGCAATCTGCAGTACATTGTTACTTAAACTGTGTTTTTTTTTATCTCTACTTTTAACATCTCCACAACCATAAACCTGTTTATTCACAATATTTGGTTTCTTTTCTTATAAATAGTATTATATGGGTGTGCCATGACCTAGTTAAGACAAAGATGGATTCCAGGCAGAGGAAAAAAGGCTCAAAATGTCACGGGGTATTACATCCAGTACATTCTCTTCCTTCTTCTCCTCAATCCTTTGCAAGGAGGAATCATGGATTTATCATAGTCCGTGAGAGATGAGGAAATCGAGTGTAAGATCCCTTTTGGAACAAAGGAAACCCATGTAGGCCATTAAGTCCTGTATTTTTTTCTTTTTTTTTTTTTTTTTGTTAGGAAAATGGCTGCCGAGCGCTCGGCCCCCTCTCTCTGCTCTGCGTTGAAGGACTCCTGAGCCGTGCCTCTAATAGCAGCCGGCTCCTCCGCTGCTGCGCGCTGATTGGCCCGCCGGCCTGCCGCTGTTAACCAGCCAATTGCCCGAGCACTGCAAAACACGGGGGGAAAAAAACAAAAACCCCAAACCAAACAAAAAAATAAAAATAAAATAAAATGAGAAGAAAAAACAAAAACAGTTTGATCGATAATCCTCACTTTGGGAGAAATAGCTACTTTTGGATCCTATTTTTCCGCGTGTCCGATAATTAACACCCACTGGAGACAGTGGGGGGACACATACGCAGAGGCGGCTTCGGCACTAGTTTGTGTTGGTATGCCTGAGAGTTCCTGACGGAACCACCGCATTCTAACGGTTGTAAACATCGGCACAATGGCGTGACGTATCCCGATCCCCGCGCCCGTCACAACGCCAACGGCTAATAAACCTCGGCGAGGGGCGAAGAAGACAGGCAGATCATAAAAAATAAAAAAAATTCAAAATAAAAAATAAAAACATGAAAAACGAGCTTTCCATTTCACGTCGAAAATAATGACGGTCGGTCGTGAGCGCGGAGCCCGGCGGCGGAAGCATACGGGGTTGATTAGGTTTTAGCAGCAGTTAGGAAGACGTTGTCCACTGTGTCTGATGTTTGTCTGCTGGGTAAATCCGCTCGGTAGATTCCACACAACACATCAACGCGTTAAAAAAAAAACAACAGCGACCCGGTTTGAAACAAAAACAACAACAAACACCTCGCACGTACGCCGAAGTCGCTTCTTTGATCCGCTGATTTTTCATGGCATTTCACCCGGGGTGTTTACGCCGCGAAACGGCTCCATCGGAGGGGGGCAAGTTTGTGGCGAAAGTGCTGCTAGCATCGGCGGTGGGCCAGCCTAGCGGTGTATTGTGGGAGAGACACAGGCTACAGAGCAGGCACACAATATGTGTTGGCTCTCGCTGGAAAAGGAGGCAGTATTCTTCAAGCTAAATCATGTAATGTAAGCGGCCAAAGGGAAGCGATTTCGTCTTTTCTTGCGATTCAAGACCTTTCACTCGATCGGATGAACCATGTTCAAGCCGGGGGAGAGGAACAAATTGAACGAAGACCATGGCAGAAAGCAGAGTTCAAGTAAGCTTGTTCTTTTTCCCCCCTTTCTCCAGCTCTCTTAATGCCTGTTTTCCGTCACTGGGATCAACGCTAGATCCCGTCCCCCTCCTCCTCCTCCGCCGCCCCCGCCGCCGAACTCATGCATCTGTAGCGTTCGTGTATTTGAAAGTGTTTTGGCGTGCTCGCCAGCTCCAGGGAGCGCGTTTAGCGTCGCCTCACGTTAGCCCGTATGTGTGTGTCCGCCCGTTCGTTGCAGGCTTGGCGAACGGCATGGGCAGTCATCCCGTCTGCGGCTCGGCGGAGAAGCGGAGTCACCACTGGAGCAGTTACAAGTTGATGATCGACCCGGCGCTGAAGAAGGGTCCGCACAAACTCTACCGCTACGACGGGCACACTTTCAGCATGCCCGTAAGTGCACCACAATAGTAACCCGGCCGCCGACCTCCATGATGCGTTTGCACATCGCCCCGCGTCGCCTATGCTCGTCCACGGGCATGTTTTCTGGACCCCCCCCCCCCCCCCCCAACCCCCACACACACCCAA
>CAAKHD010012525.1:0-17165 GCA_901007705.1 Fistularia tabacaria | reverse complement strand
AAAAAAAAAAAAAGACAGAGAAAAAAGATATATAGCTCTCGCACACACACACACACACACACACACACACACACACACACACACACACACACACACACACACACACACACACACACACACACACACACACACACACACAGTGTTCCTGTCCAAAGGCTGATGAGCCGGTGAATGAAGGCCGCTGGGCTTCCCGGCTCCACGCGATTGTCGTCTTTTTAACCGTTTCACGGATCCTGATCCTTTTCTCTTTTAAACCGCTCTTACCCGGGTTTTGTGTGTGTGTGTGTGTGTGTGTGTGTGTGTGTGTGACGGCCCGCAGGACCGGGTTTCTGTCAGAACCCGCGGCTCTTCTGCCGCCGCCGCTGCTTCCCTCCCCCGGGATCTCTGGGCTTCCTCTTTGTCACGAAAAGATTCTTTCTTTTTTTTTTTCCAGTCAAAAAGGATGAAATGAGAAAAGTGGTGTTTGACGGCGAACACCCCGATAAAAACCCTAGCGGAGCCTTTTTTTGGTGTTTTTTTTTTTTCTTTTTGAAATGTTAAATCTCTTTTGTTTTCTTCTCGTAACTACAAAACATACATCGCTTCTCTAAAAAGGAGCTGCGGAGGGAGTACAAGAGTACAAATGGAGAATCCGGGCCGATGAGGAGGTTATTGATCTTTAGAAATGGGCCGATCGAGGCGAACGGAGGGACCGGGCGGGGCTGCGTCTGCGCCCGGGGCCGGACGGAGCGGCTCAGGCCCGGAGGGGAATTCACAGCGGGGCGTCTGGGCCGGCCGGGGTTTGTCGTGGTTTCCGGAGCCCAAAGCCAGAGCGCGGCGTTAAGTTAGCGTCCGACCGTGCAGGGGAGTCTCCGCCTCCCGATGCCAGAGTCTTTAAAAAGAGAGAAAAAAAACGAAGCAACACTCGCGGGGGCCGAGGGGACCCCGACGCCTCGGAGAGCCGGGCCGCTCCCCCGCAGCTCCGAGTCTCCTCCCGGCTCTCCCGGACTGTCCTATACCACCGTGCTGAGGGAGGGGCCGCGGTCGGCGGGGGTGTCGGGTCCCACCAGCAGGGTGCTGCTGTCGATGGAGTCCTCCCTCTCCTGCACGGGCGGAGCCGAGTCCGGGGCGGGGCCGGGGGCGCCCGGCACGCCGGCACGCGGCCCGTCCGCCGCCGCGCTCAGGTGGCCCGGCGCCATGGAGACCCCGCCGTGCCCTGCCGGGAGAACCGCCGGTTAGAGACTCTCACAGCGAAAGGACGCGGACAGAAGGGAGGTCGCGCGTACCGAGATCCACGTAGAGGAGGCTGTCCGGGTCGATGGAGGCCTCGTAGGGCGGCGGGGGGTCGTCGGGGTGCTGGATGTCGGGGTATTTGTAGGCGGCGTACGGCGGCGGCGGCTCCTGGAAGTGGAAGGCGCCTCCCTCGCCGTCGTCGGACAGGTGCAGGGGCGTCAGGCCGGTGCCGAAGGCGTCCGGGCCGTACTCGAAGCCCGGGACCCGCCTCCCGAGGTTGAAGTGGTGCACTGTGTGAGCGGACGGACGCAGCGTCAGGACGCTGCACTTTCTAACCTCCGCCGATCTCGGCGCCAGGAGTGACAGCGGCTCCTCAACAGCCAGAGACCAAAGAGGATCTGCTGCCAGCTACTGGTGAAATAGACGACTAAAAGGCAGCTTTTCTCGCTAATTCACAGCATCTCCTGTGAGAAGCCGTCTTTTCTTTGTGTCTGCAGCTTCAAAATCCACAACCTGAGCACACGGGAAAGACCCCAGCGTCACATTCAACCCCAGAGAAGGCCTTCGTACTCACAGTTCCCGCCGATCAGCGTCTCGATGCGCTCACGCCTGCGCTGCCGCAGCCGGTGCACCATGAAGAGGAGCAGCGAGAGGATGAGGAAGGACGAGATGCAGCTGACGATCAGCCTCATCCCGCTGGCCATCGAGTCGAACAGGCTGTTTCCGTCTGACAGGGAGAGAAAAGGGCGGACGGAGTTGCGGCGGGAGGAGACGCTGCCCTTTCCCAGCAGGTCAGAAACCCGCGTCTCCTTCCTGCTGCTCAAACCTGCCCTTCTGCCTGAGGTCGACTAAAAAGCATGCATTCTCCCAGCGGCCGATTTGCCCCTAAACATCTCCTGCCGCCCCCCCCACGGAGAAACGTGTGACGGCTCCAAGCTAACGGGAGTCACGACGGCGTCACGCCCGGCGTTGGAATCGCAGATGACGGCGTTCGGCTGCAACTCGCAGCTTGGAACACGGCTGCAGAGGGCGAACCCGCGCAGGATGAAGGTACGGTCGCTGACGGCAGCCACGTTTGAATAACAGAAGCGGTCTTTTGGTTGGATCCAACATCATTTCTGGCCGTCGTGACGTCAGGTGTGAAGGACTCAGTGGAACCCGGACTAGGTGCTCCAAACCCAACCTGCTCGGATATCAAATCAAATTTCCCCATTGAAATAAATGTTGAAACTATGAATCTGACGGTTTCGATACATGTTTTTAAAGAAGAAAAATGTATCAATACATTTATGATGTTACAGGTTATAATGAACAAATATTGACTAAAAAAGGTTGGTGGAGGTTTGCATCCCGTTCTCCGTCTTCCACTTCCCGGCTGAACCCTTAACGCTACAATGTGGTGCTCAATGGAACTTTGCTCCACTTTATGTCTACCTGAATGTCTCCTGCCTTCTCACAGCAGATGCTCTCCGTCACCGCATCTCACCCACAACAACTTCTCCAAGTCTTCACGGACGAGTCCACGACACGCGCACGCGCACACACACACACACACACACACACACACACACACACACTGTTTTCCCACCATGTTCTCTGGGCTAGCTCGCGGCCGCCGCTTCCCGGCCAGCGGCGTCCACGCGGGTGTCAAAGGCTCATCCTGCTCACTCAGATCTGGGCTCCGCTCACAAAGCTGAACATCCGCTGAGCCACGGCTCGGATCTCAGGGAACTCCTGACTTCACTCGGAGGTCATGGTTACACACACACACACACACCTGGATCCAGGCAGGTGAATTTGCAGCACTCTTTGGGGTCCTTGCGGAAGTGGTGGCAGCCCTGCGGCCTCTCACAGAGCGCCGCCACGCACATCTCCGGCTCGCCGTCGTGACACGTGCAGCTCAGACACGGGTCGTCCCCCTTGGGGGTGAAGTAGTAGCCCTCGTTCACGACGTTGTCCTTGATGTCCACGCAGGTCTGTCCTGTTGGAGGGGGTGAACACGGTCAGGGACAAAGGCCGTCAAACCCGAGGCGGCCGTGAAGTTAGTGTGTGTGTGTGTGTGTGTGTGTGTGAGCACGTGCTTCGTTTGCAGAGGAAGGGGAACTTCTTGTAGCAGTTCTCGGCGTGCCAGCTGTGCAGGCCGTGCTCGTTCATGCTCTTGATCTGGAAGCGTTGCAGCTGGGCGCAGAAGACGTTGTCCTGGATGGGGGACGCCTCGCCCACCTTGGTCAGACCCTCCGGGGGCAGGAACACCTCCATGGACCCTGCGTGGAGACACCCGGTCCTTCATTGACGAGCAGTGAAACACACGGCCCGGTCACGAGTCGACTGTAGAAACAGACGCTCAGAAGCCCCCGATCAGGCTTTCACAATATTATTATATAAGAATAATCCCGTTCATTTTGATTCGCTGAAGAACATCTGACCTTCTGCATCCATCATAATCAGCCAAAATAATTTCTTCAGAATTAAGTCAATAAGCCTTTACAAAGTGTTTCTGTTCTCTGGGACGAAGGATTCTCCCACAACGATCTTTTCTCAGCTCCAGGAACTAAAGAGGGGACTTCCTTTCACTAGAAATCAAGATAAGATATTTATTGATCCCTCGACAGGGAAATTCAATTGTCTCAGCAGAATTACAGGGGAGGAAAGTTTATTATTATTATTATTATTATGATTATCTAAAGTAATAATAAAAAGAATTTGCAAATACAAGACGTAGATACAAATAAAGAGAGACTGTTATAAATATAGAAAACTATGAAAACAAATAAAAGAAGAATTAAAAGTCAAATCAGTGATTGGCATGTACTGACTGACTGAGAACAAAATGAGATGATGCAGAATGAAGTTCAAAACACTCACATGAAAGTTTATGCAACATTGTATTTGGCGCCTTTGAGGACCAGATCACTTTGTAACAAATGCGTGCAAGGCAGAGCTTTAATATGATCATTGCCTGTAAGTTCCTTCAAATAAAAAGCACACATTCCCTCCATACCTTTATAGGTCACCTCCCAGCGGCCTTCAAGAGAGTGGCTCTGGTTGGTGATCACGTACTGGTAGCCCACCCAGAACCTCGGGGGGGAAGGAAAATCAGGTTCTAGATCAGTTTCAGAGAGGGGCTCAATCATTTTCCGGTTCTCCAGGAATCTAAGCGGTCCCAGAAACCTCCGAACCATTTGACCTATGGCCTTGTCTTGTAGTTACCACGTCTGGCCACTAGATGGCCCGCGACAAAGGACGCTCGGTGTCCCTGCAGGAACGTCTCTGCGGCCTCCGCCGCTGGAGGAGGAGGATCCAGCCTCTGGAGGCCCAGTTGAGACTCCCTATGACCCCAGTTAAAAAGATATGTCTACATTTGTGTCCCGCCGTCGATCCTCAGCGCCGGCACCCCAACACCCGCGCGTGTGAAACCCAGTCGCGGCTGAGACTCACTTGCACTGGTCTCTGCGCTCGCACACTTTGTCGTCAAAGTCCACCTCGATCTTCAGGATGAACTGCAGCTCCTCGTTGGTGACGAACGTGGCCAGAGAACCGTTGACCTTCTGGCAGGTGTCCACCGCCTGCCAGTAGTCCTCCTTCCGCAGGTACAGCTTGTAGCAGCTGGCCGTCTGCTCGTAGTGGTGCCAGCCGGTGGGGCATTTCTCTACAAAACCACAAAAAATAAAGGTAGAGATAAATACATCAGCGCTGCACTTTGCTGTGAATGACTGAGCTTTAATATCTGGAGGCACCGGACGGAGGACACTTACTGTTGAAGCGCACAGGCTGGGGCACGCTGATGACATCTTCAACCTGGTCATAACCGTTGCTATAACGAAAGTGTTCCTCCTTTATAGCTGTGAAAAAACAAACATTTTCTTATGTTCCCAGGAACCACTGGCTCTTTTCTTTGTATTCCTGGTGCCGGAGGGAAGCACCGGCAAGCTCTTCAGCAGCAAGAGGTTTTCTTCTTTTGTCTGACAGCCAGCAGAAGGAACCATCTTTCAAGGTGACGCATCTGCACGGCTCCGTCTTAAAACTCCCCAATCGACGTATTTATTGACAGGTTATCTGCGAATGATCAAAGTATCGTTCGTTTGTAAGTGAGAGGACGGCTCAGGCGTCACTCTGTGATTCCATGTCAGAGGGTACGGTATTTTTCAGGACTAGAAGCCCTTTTTTTCCTGGTCTGGCTGCTCCTGACACTTATATATCAAACTGACTATCAAACTTATATATCACTGACAGAGTATCTGCCTCTCCCATTCCTCCTGTGCCACTGAAAATGTAAAATTCAAACATCAACTTATCATGACAACTGAGAAAGTAAATCCTATCCTGCAGATTATAAGCTCCAAGGAGTGAAACATGCTGCCGAAAACGGTCATCGAGCAGCAGAAAGAAAGTTTGGAGTGAGCGAGAAACTTGTGAGGGACTGGTGAAAAAGCGTAGGAAACTCCAACTGCAATGAAGAAAACAAAAAAAAGGCTAATCGCAGGCTAGAAGCTAGATGAAGCTAGGAACTGATGGCGAGTCTGACGACAGCCACGCAGAAGAGGAAGCAACACCTCGTCTACCTCCTCAGAAGAGACACCGAGGATGAAGATGTCAACGGATTTAGTGGTTTGCAGTGAGAAGGAGAGTTTGGTAAACCTGTTACGCTATGTTGTTTCTGCTATAGTTATCTGAATAACTGCTAGTATGTTACGCTAACACAGCAGACACCTGTTCAGCCTGTTGCTCTCACTTCTATTCTTATGAATAGAACTTGCCTTTCAAGGTGAAACATCTGCTCTGGGTCTCTGATTTGATAAAATACATTTCCTCCCCAAAATAAGACTTATAGTCCAGTGCAACTTATGTTTTTTTCTTCCTCATTGGACATTTTTCGTCCGGTGTGACTTTTACTGCGGGGCGACTTCTACTCCGGAAAACACGGTACAAATAGGAAATACTAATTTCCCCAGCAGTGATTCTGCAGCACTTTGCTTTCTCTATTTATCTATTGAGTGATGAGTTTTCAACTCCCAGCTCTCGTGGGGGATTTCTTTCAGACCTGCCCGTGGGTGTTTTTGACACGATCTCGAAATCAGGGTTATTTAAGTATGAAAACCATGCAGGTCTTGAACGCAGCTCAGATTTGAGGAAGAAGAGCAGAAGTGTTCTCTTCCGAGATGCTTTGGTTATGATTCTGGAGCTAGAGAGGCAGAATTGAAAGCAGCAGACGTTCCTCTTTTCACCCGGGTGTCAAAGTATCTGGTGGGAAACCATGCTGACGCTGAGTGTTTGAACCGTTGCTCAGGGGTTGAGGAGAATCCCAGGGTCTGGTGGACCGTAGTGGAGATTATGGACCTCGGAGGAGCACGTCTGTGGAGAGTCGAGCCGCACTGAGATCTTTAGCAGAGGGTTTGGGACTCCGCTGCCTCAAATCTCCGGATCCATCGGTACACTTTTAGTCCACGTGTTCCTCAGACTTCCACGCCTGATATCCAGTCAACCTTCTCATGTTGATGTTGGCCACACGCTGGACAGAAGCGTCCAAAGAAACATTAAATGTTTGGAACTCTGAGAAAGATGCCTGACTCATTTTCCTCACGCTCACTCATTTCTTGCTGATTTTCTAGATGTAATTTGTCATCCCAGGTCGTGAATAATATCTTGCTGTTTATTTTGCAGTTTCCCAATCATTCCAGGCTAATTTTGACGAGCCACACAATTTTGTGGATGCAAAGTGACTCGCAAATAAGCAAGTTAAAAAATAGTACGGGGTTTGTCGCACACAATCAGACGGCAGTGTTTCCAATAAAAAGCTTTCATCAGAATATTCTCCCCGGCCCTCATTACTTCTGTTCCACCACCAACTTTTCTCCAGTGCTTGAAAGTAGCTGTTTACCTGCTGACTCCGGTTATGTGCTTCAACGGTTCTGTCTGGATTTGCCGGAATTGGTGAGAGGGATTTCTCCCCCGGTTCCAGGGTCCTCAACAATGGGCTAATCTCCGACAAGAAGATTGATTTCTACGTGCTGTTGATATCGCTGGCAGTGAGCCCGAGCCCAGCTCGTGTGCCAGCTTTGTTTGGGGCTTCTTTTTTTTTTTTTTTCCTTTTTCCTTGCAGCTCCAAACCGAGCCGCGGGTGAAAGAGTGCGCGGGGAGCGTGCAGGAAATAAGGCGCGGCGCACGACGGCTGGCAGATTTGCATGTAATTACACAGATGCAATTGTGGAAAGCCAGCGTTTCGCCGGGGAAGCGTCCGCCCGGGTTCGCTTCCCTGCTTTTTGGCGACGCCGCGCGTATCCGACGTTAGAATAACCGCAGCTCACAGCTAATTCACAGCACACACAACCTCTGTTGTATGGAGGTCACATGTTGTGCTCAATCCTTTCAATAATTCTCACTCCGCGGCCACAGATCCGGGGATAAGGTCTGCGGGGATTTAAAGGGGGGAAAACAATGGGATATCGGTCAGGGGGGTTTAACGCTGAAACGTCGCGGCGGTGTCGAAGAGCTCGAGCGACGGTAAACAAAAACAGAGGCGGACACATATGCAGCCACTCGGGATTAGGGCCCGCCTCCCCCGGCCGGCTCTCCAGCCCGTCCTGTATTTTCCAGCTGAGACCGAGCTGGGCGGCGTGTCGGCTGGGGGCGTACTCACGGGGGCAGTCCTTCTCGTCGCTCTTGTCCTCACAGGCGGTCCAGCCGTCGCACTGCCAGACCATGGGGATACATTGCATCTTCCCGCTGCGGCAGGCGAACTCCCCGGGGCTGCAGCGCTGCTCTGGAAGCCAACGGGAGAGGTCGCATGGTCACACCTGTGCACCTGATCTCCGCGAGCCGCGTGGGGGTTCGCGGACGATCATAAATACCGCCCGATGACGCGGTGGAGTTGTGGAGTTTGGAGCGGGTAACCGGTTTATGATGATGTCCTGGGGTGGATAATAGAACCAGTAAAAAGCACAGCGCCCAGTGGGGATCAGCTCAATGCGAAGCAGGTGGACACGCTTCCTGTCCAACCCTTGGCTCACTCCAACCTTCAGCTCAGGAGGCAGTGGGAATCAGCAGGCGTCCCGCATTGCCACATGAATAATGCCATTTATCTCCCCAGAGGACAACTCTGTCAGCATCTGTTTATAGAATCAGCTTTTCCAAATCTTGTTGCTGCTGAATTCAATTGTGAACGGACTGACAACGCCGGCCGTTCGCGGAAAATCCCAGCCATATCCGGGCCGACTGGCGGGAACGGGAGCCGAACGAGTCGTCCAAACATCGGAGGAGACGCCGCCCGACGTCCAACCTTTTCTGTAGCAGGGACCAGTTTTATGCATGAAAATGTTTCCGTGGATCGGTTGGAGGCGCGGAGGTGCAATAAAAACTTGTCAGTTCGCAGTATTCAATCTGAATACAACCATAACACTTTGCATTGGGCAATTGTCCGAATGTGGCGAAGCAGTTGCAATGAACCTGTAACTTCGCTGGGAATCTTGATATTTTCTTTTGAATGCAACTTTCTTTTTGCCGGCAGTCTGCGGCGTTTCTGCCGTCTCGTTGTTTGCTCGTTTCCTCCCGTAAAAGCTCTCCGGTCACCGTTTTTCCTGCTCATTTTTTTTTCCAGGGCCAGCTTGAGGTAGCTGATGTGTGAAATGGCTCGACAGAGTGAAGTGCGGCGGGAAGACGAGGACGGAAATTCTTCAAAATAAGAATGAATGAAAAAACATTTCAAATGAAAAAACTATCATTTGTACCGGAAAGATTTTCTTTGCGGACCGCTACCACATGATCCGGTTGGGGACCCCTGATCTCGCGGATTACCGGCCCCGTCGGGGAAAACACAGGTTCCTCTCTGTTCAAGAGACACTCATGTTGTTGTCATAAAGATTCAACACTTTGAGCCCCCAAAGATTGTAATGACACAGTACTGATCTGTAATCCTCCTCAGAGAAGATCAAATCCCCCGCCTGGTCGTGTCTCCGAGCCCATTTCATCCCCGGCCTTTTGAAAAACAGACTTTTGTGAGTGTCTTCAGAAGCAGCTCGGTTCTGGAGGGGAACACGAGGAAGTGTTCTCCGACCCGCAGCGGACGCACGCTTTCTATAGGCTTTTTGTCCTTTTCTATCCTTGAGCGACACTCTGCGCTAAGTGGGTCTGGGCGCCGTGTGCCGCTTCGTGGCAAACACGGCTCTGCAGAGGAGCGGCGGCGTCCGGCCCGACCCACGTGATGAATGAGTGAGTCCATTAAGGGCCTGAAAGAGGCTGCGGCGACGCCATCGATCACGGGGGCGAAAAACACGGAGGTCACGCTCTGGCAAAGGACGTTTTTCCGGCCTTGACCCGATTCTGAGCTCTTAAATGCTGCACGTCTGCTGACGCGGTTTTCACTAAACGCTTTAAATACTCAGCGTCCCCATTTGAAACTATTAAAGTGATCATCCTACATTAGTGAATTAAAGTTTAACTGGATGAATTGGTGTGAATCGTGCCGCCGTCCCTCAGGTGACACAAGCGAAAGCTCCTTCAGAACAGCAACATTGACTCCAAGTATTTGGAGATATTTACATTTCGTTTTATTGAAGCTGTTTTTCTTTTTTTTCCTTTTTGTACAAAGTGGCCAAAGGAGGCTTTTATCGTCTTTGTCATTTTGCCACGTTGTAGGTTGAGCTTGTTTTTTTTTCCCCTTTAAATTCTTAAAGGTAATTCCGAGGAGTAATATGTAATAATCATAATGATAATAATCCATCCATCCATTATCTGGCGCTTATCCTGCTCTTCGGGTCACGGGGATGCTGGAGTCAGTCCCAGCTGTCACCCGGCCTGAATAATAATAATAATAATAATAATAATGAAGTTAATGTTTGGACACACAGTGGCCCCTTGAGATAGGAATCCCTTCATATAAGAATATCATAAGATACGAAGTGCGATTCGGGCAAATTTTATCCTTGCAATACGGAAAAAATGTCATGATACCGACACGAGAGCGAGAAAATCAAAATTTGAAATTTGCGACAAAGAAGAGCTCCCACGACTGCGAGACGCTTCCAGTGACAGAGATTCAGAGGAAAATGAATCAAAAAGGAGGAAACACTGGCGAAGGAAACTAAAATTCAAGTCAAATCTAAGTTAATTTTAATTTCATAATCATGTTAAGTTGATTGTGCGTGCAGGTTTTTGGCTCAGTGTTTGTGTTCGTAGCCTCGTCACCTCTCGCCACCATCCGGTCGTCTGTGTCTGAGCTGAGGATTCATATTACAACACCAGAAGTTATAATCCTTCTTTTTTCAGGGGTTTTCTGTATTAATGTCCTTATTTTGTGAGGTTTTTTTTGGAGGGGGGTTGGAACGAATTCATTCGTTTTCTGTTATTTTAAATAGGGTTAAATTCATTTGAGATACGAAAAAAGAAAATCAACATGGGAACCGGCTTCTGGAATGATTTCAATCCGTGTCTTCAGGGACCTCTGTATCTTGCAAAACCCAAGTCATGTTCCTAATCCTAAGGTAAGTCCAACTCGTTCATCGGTGAATTCTTGCCTCTACGCCCCCAAAATGAATTATTAGTGAATTTACAGACGCCGGTGAGACATTTTTCAAAACCTAATTTAAAAACTGTTGCCACAGACATTTTCTAGGTCAGTCTTATCTTATTTTGCATCCGGGGATTTTTTAGATTTATTTCTTATTCATGCATTTTTCATCTTTGTGATCATGCTCCATGTAAATATTGCAGTGTGACGCCTTCCTCCCACTCCGCTGGGAACCCCCGTTCTAACATCCAGGTCAGACAGTCACTGCGCCGGCAGACACACTGCTCGCTTACCTGACAATAATCTTGCCAGAGTTAGCCGCAGACCTGCAACAAATAGAGACAGCAGAATCAAACTACTCTGTATGTCAGCGTCTTGCTCTTAGGTTGACCAAATACTGACTAAAGTCTGTGTCATGATGACAAAAAAAAAAAGAAAGAAAGACCAATTCGGCTCCATCCATCTATCCATCTAGAGATGGCTGCTATTTACACAGTCAACGCCTCCAGGGGCCCGGACGGGACAGCTGCTGCCCAGTGGGTGAGCGGTCCTGGTCCAGGTGGTGCCGTTCACCTCCTGTAAACCTGGACCACCCACGCAGACGGCAAATTAGGCGCCTTTATTTTTACCCAGAACAGCCCGGGGAAGTATTTCCAGACAGGCGCTGTTGCGTCGTCTCACTTGAAGCGCCCGGGCCGCCGAGGGAACGACCGCTCCTTCTATTCAGACGGTTTCAACAACCCGCCACGTTCCCGGTGCACCTTCCTCCGTATATCTTGGAGGTGAGCGCTTCTTAGGCCCTCAGCAGGAACGCACGGGAGTTCAAACCATTCACGTTGTTTGATTAAAAATTAAAAATAAAATCTCAAGAGTTATTCACAAGCTCGGGAGCGCCAGTGTCTGATCTGAGGGGATTTTTCCACAATAGCCTGCGAGAAGCTTAAAAGCCATTCATCTTCACGCTCCTTGATCCTCAACAACGGTTCGCCGGGAAATAAAAGACCACAATGAAACCATAACACTCTAAGAAGATGGCGATTGGACTGTGAATGAGCTCCTTCGGCTTCCATTTTCACCAAAAATTACATCACGTTGTCAAAACCCCTTTTGCGGGAGACGCTGCTTTTGCTGGTGTGACGCGCAGACGGCGGGCGCGGCGTCCTGGCCGATCCCTCGAAGCAGATCACCTGGAATCTGCCAAACAGAGTTCCCAGCTCAGATGTCAGCCTGTCAAAGGAAACGCTAAGTGGATTGAGACGCATTACTGGCCATTACGCCTCCTGACCTGAGAACAGGGGGGGGGACAAACAATAAATGCATACCATGTAAACCTGTGTGGCCCAGATACATTACGGGGCCGGAATGTGTGCAGGCTCGCGTTAGAGCCAGAAACAAGAATGTTTAGAAAATATTAAGGAGCTCTTGGTTTGGCTAACATGTGACGCTTCCTCTATATTGGATCTCCTGCTTTCAAACCTCAAACTAAAGGGCGGACGTCAGACTCCCGGTGGGAACAGACGCTCGACACTGACATACTTTCGGACAACGCATCTGGACTGAGACCTGTTGCTCTGTCTTGTCGGGACCCTCATGCATTTTCCACGCTCTCCCGGCATCTCGATACGATCTCCCGCGAAACCATGCGTTTCGGGACTGCGGCGCGCTACTTGGTCTCTCTCATCAGCGCGTGGCAAAACGAAGAGACGGTCGCCAAGCGATCGCAGCTTTTTCGACGAAGCGGCGGCCCGACGTGAAATTTGTGATGTCACGGCTGACGGGCCGGGCCGTCAGCGCCGCCGTTCACACCAGACAAGATCGGCGATGGACTGCGACCGTGTGTGAAGATAGTGATGTTACTGTAGTGTCAGAGGAAAATCAATTGAGCTAGGTGTTGAAGTTGGTTACACTCCTGTACTCCCACGGAGACAGGCATTCATCGGTCCATGGTCGCAGAGAACCATCCAAGGATTCATTAGCACTTCAGCGTGACGACGGCTTCGAGCAGGCAGGGCCGGGGGGGGGTTTATATCGTTGCTTCAGATACGGTGCAGAGAGCCGACGGAAAACTGCAGCGGCTGAAGATGCTAACGTCCTGTGCACTACAACACGCCAAGGTTAGCACATAGCAAGACGGAAAGGATCGATCAATTCATTTCGAAGCCAGAAGAGTATCTTGTTGTAAAGTTTGCTCAGCAGAGTGCAGAGTCCTCCAAGGAGGCGTCTTAGCAAACACGCTTTGTTAACGTATCACTTGAAATTCATCTGTTTAGGTCGCTAATCTCTTCTCAATCAAGTTGTACCTTTTGCTATCGTGCGGCGCAGCCAACCGCCTCCGAACCGCAACCCTCCGTAGGTTTTACACACAAAGAGCAGCGGCTGTGGTTTTCCTTTCTTTCCAAAAGATATGAGAAATCGTACTCTGCCAGATTTCTAAACACCGTAATACCTTGAAACCACCTAAGCCGACTTTAGAGTGCGCGGCGGCGGCACAGCGAGATGTTGCAAAACCTTTCGGATGCGGAGGCACAACGGCCCTTGAGCCAGAACTGTGTTAAAGGTCAAGTCTCTCCCACAGATCCATTGAGCAGGAAGTAATGCCCGAGTCCTTCCACTTACAGCCGATACAAGGCAATCAAGCAGTTCAAAGAGGAGACGTCGAGTGCTTCCTTTGCGATGTCTAACATTTCGGCTGTAGTCCTCGTCAGGGAGAAGCATTTACCAGCGTTTGACGGGTTTGTCTGGACACTTGAACCTCCTTGTATTTTTCTGATGTGCACTAAAGGAGTCCAGGCTAATCCAGGCTTTGCCATGAGCTTGTTTGGTCGCTTCTGATTAAGCAGCTAAAATGATACGTTTGCAGCATTTCCCCCATCCTCAATTCATCTCAGTGTGCGCTGCAACATTCATCGCTGGCCCAAAGCGGCAAGGAAAGGTCACGGAATGAGTAATGCTCCTCTCATCCATCTCCTCCATATGTCTTCATATCGTTACGCAGGGAATCCTGCTCAAGACTAAATATAACATGTATTCACCCATCGTTGTATCACTGCTTGTGACTTGATATAAAACCCTTCCCCGCTTGTGGACAGATTCACTGTTTAATATAAGAGCGGCGGCTAGAGGATAAATTGTAAACACTGGCTGCTTTTTCACCCCCGATAAATTAAATCAACTTGATTTGCAGCGAACAGGACGTTTTCACAACACGCGATGAGAACTGTGCGCCATTGTAAAGCAATCAGAATTACGGCGGCCTATGAGAAACCCGCCGCGGTCGTTTCTGTCCGACAGATTTAAGGTTCTCACGAAGAATGTCAACTCTGATTGAGCCCGCTGCGCTCACATCGGAAAGATCTTTGGAGGATCCCGCTCCAAACCCAACATTACCCCGTAAGCATCGGGTCTAAATAAACCCCAACTGTACGGTCCCTCACAGTCACGGGTAATAGCAGCTCTGTGACCACAAGTCATGAATTTTGCATGGAGAACAAGCCTCCCTCAGCCGGGAGCAGCAGTCGAGCTGTTAGCAGCGTGTCTTGGGCGATATGGATACCCGAGGAAACGTGATGGGAACTTCTAGACAATAAACTATGATACGGACCAGCTGAAGCCTATGAAGACTGAGAAAGCCTCTGCTCCGTGAACATAGAGCCATGCCTACTTGGACAGCGCAGTTTGTTGGTTGGTTGGTTGGTTGGTTGGTTTGTTCCCCTTCACAAACCCTTGGAAACACTGCATTTACATATCACATAGTACAAGGCAGTAACATCTGAAGATGAAATAATCCCCTCCTCTTTCAAGTTAATCTCTGAATTACTGGAAGCTAGCCATCCTTGTCTGCAGACGTCTCTGGTGGACTTCCCCTGTGGACCACACTGGGTCCTGCACAGAGAAGCACGGCGCCCCGCCGCACCACTGTATCGATTCCTCTTTATTCATTCGCGGGGCAGCCAGGAGCAAAGCTTGCCAGTCTCGCCGCTCCCCACGTCCCCTGCTGAACATCCAGCGAGTGTCCTAGAAATTATCCATATCTGCCGTGCAGACACAAACATCAGACGATGGTGGCGGGTGCCTGGGAGCACAGCGAGCTCTCAAAGCTTCTCTGAATGTTCTCCGCTTCTGAGCCGGTAGCTCCGAGCCAGAGCCGAGAAGCACCCACACAAATTGCCAACATGTGATCTGATCTTCTGACGACTTGAAACACGAGTCCGCATTGAAGACACGCTTTTGGATCACGACACAATACGGTATCGTCCTCATGAGAGACACATCTGCGAGCCACTGAAATTGCTCACCATGTGGACTTTATCATCCAAAATTCTTTCTTCTGCTGTGATTATTGTCAGTATGCAAACTATTTCACAGCTAAGTGGATTCATTTTTGCCTAAATGTCCAAGTCATGAGTGCCTCGGGCTTTAAGAGGCCCACCCTGCACACGCTCTGCAACAAATCTGCTTCAAAACACATGAAAAGAGTGTCTGCCCCACCACGACGGCGGCCGCGCTCGGAAACTAATGCATTCGCTATTCTCGGCTTAAAACGTGGATGCGTGTATGTGTCGGGGAAAAAAAACATGAAACATCCCAAAAGGCCAGTAATTAAAGTTGATTATGTGTGAAATCGACCACAAAGACCATCCGGACGTCAGAATGGTTTGAGCCCAGAGTAACAAGGGCCGGGCGGCAAGCTTCCTTTTCTTTTGTGCTGCGCAGGAGAGCCCAGTGGGTTTGAGGCCATAATAATCATGCATCGCTGCAGGCCCATCACAAGACTTCAGAGCGAGAAAAGAGAGAACGGGAAAGGAAACAGTATCAACTTGTTTACCAGCTGCTTGTGAGAGTTTGCATTACAGCCCTATGGTTTTGGTTTTTTTAACTTGATCAAACTGTTTAGCACACACTCCGGTATCCTGGCGTGGATGACCTGCAGAGGAAATGCGCTGGAGAGAAGCCAGCAGGTCATGTAACTGGGAGATTACTTCACTCTGTTGGTGAAACATGAGGACTACAGGACGTCCAGCTTTGGGCTGCGGGCTATTTTGCGTGGGTGCATCTGCACACTTCCGTGGAAAAGCCGTTTGGACTGAGAGGCCGTGTCGTTGTCCCGGTCGGCCGTGTTTACCTGTGCAGGATGAGTCAACCCCTGGCGGGCTCTGCCATGCAGGACCGTACCGTGCATTTCAAATCAGACCCGCCGAGCACAAAAACAGCCCACAGAGCCGAAGTTCTCGTATAACACGTCTTTGTTTGACTTTCTCCGAGTAAATAAACCCGCAGATTTTGCAATCCGAGCACCGTTCGACCGCATTTCACAACGGTGCTCCCGACTTACCGCTACCGCCGGTAGAGAAGACGGCAAAACACGGTGATTCCCAACAAAAATGCTTCACTCCGAACAGAACAGCAGAGCCGCGTCGACAGCAGTCAAGTTCGGGGAGTTTTTCCTTTATTTGACTGCGCCGCGTTCGAAGCTAGGCTAGCGGCCAGGGGAGCTCCCTGAGGCCGGCCAGCGGTGCCGTGCCAGCGGGCTGAAAAATCTACGCGAGGCCCCGGTCTGACGAGGCCGCGGTCCGCCTGCCGCCAGCTCCGCACGGTCGATCCCCGCCTTTCCAGGCGGGATCGTTTGGGAATAAACAGACTAGAACCAAATAAAAGCAAATAAACAACAAACGTAGGTGATATTTACCTGTCTGTGGCGGGTCCGTTAAGGTGAGGACAAAGAGAAGAGAGAAGAGGACGAAACTGCTGCTGTCAGCCTTTGGCAACATTTATCCTCCATTCATAGTCACTCCTCTACCCAGAAATGTTGAACGAATCACGGGATCTGTACGGTCGTCGACCCCCGGTCGGTTTATAACGTTGACCGCCCGACGTGATTTCCCCCCATTTTTACGCACTCGAAGCGGCGGCGGACGGAGAAAAACAACGAGCGGGGAGCATAGCGGCGACACTGCGGCGGTTGGAGTGGAGCGCCGCGGCTAATGCTAGCTAACGGTCCTCCCCGGCTGTGAAGCGGCGCCCGTGCAAGATGGCCGCCGCCTCCCATCACAACAATCCCAAACACGCAGCGCATCAGCTGGAGCCCCGGGGGGCGGGGCTTACACGCACTGTGTGTGTGCGTGCGAGTGTGTGTGTTCGTGCGTGCGTGCGTGTGTGTGTGTTTTTGTGTGTGTTTTTTGTGTGTGCGTGCGTGCGTGCGTGTGTGTGTGCGTGTGTGTGTGTGTGTTTTTGTGTGTGTTTTTTGTGTGTGCGTGCGTGCGTGCGTGCGTGTGTGTGTGTGTGAGTGTGTGTGAGTGTGTGTGAGTGTGTGTGTGTGAGTGTGTGTGTGTTTTTGTGTGTGTTTTTGTGTGTTTTTTGTGTGTGTGTGCGTGCGTGTGTGTGTGTGTGTGTGTGTGTGTTTTTGTGTGTGTTTGTGTGTGTGTGTGTGAGATCGGAAGAGCACACGTCTGAA
>CAAKHD010012523.1:0-7500 GCA_901007705.1 Fistularia tabacaria | reverse complement strand
TGTTATTATTATTAATATTATTATTATTATTATTATTATTATTATATTCTTCATTATCATTATTATTATTATTATATTCTTTATTATTATTATTGTTGTTGTTGTTATTATTGTTATTGCTATCGTATTTGCTGGGAGGGGTTGCAGAGAAAATGTGATTCCGCCTTTATTGAAATATGACATGAATGTTTTTTCTGCTGTCCTTCATTTTATCCTTTAATATCAGTATCCAGTGAATCCTCCAGCTAATTTTGTTGGTCTCATCATGCTAATGTGTAACATTTGACATAGACACTTCCCTGCTAGCATCCTGTTTCAGTGCCAAACCTCGCCACAGGTCGCCCCCCCGCACCGAATATTCATGAACCACGGGGGTATGTAATCTTCATTAGATTCAACCACAAGCGGCGAGTCCGACTGGCTGCCAAGACTCTCTGGGCCAAAAAAAAATGGCGGTCACTGTGGAAATCTCCACGGTGACAAATGTGCGCCGCCGGTCGAAGGGAAGCGCACCTCGAAATTAACATCCGCCGATTAATTTAGACCGTGATGACCTCCGCGAGCGGCGCGGCGGGAGAACGCGAAGGGGTTAAATAACCGGCGGTGAGTCGCGGATGCGGCGAGGAGGGAAATTGAAAAAAGGCGAAGAACGGGAAGTGAACTCAGCGGGTGCTAAACCACGCGGTAATATCTCATTAGCCACCTGGCTTCCGCACCCCGTCCCGCCATAAGTCACTCCGGGCTCCCTGTCGGACGCAGGAGATATAAATTGCCTTGTGACGCGGGACAAAGTGGACACGCGAGGATGAAAATATGATTGGCTTCCCGGATCTCCCGCGCCATTTTTGCGTGAAGTGTTTGCTCTTTCATCGGACTTTTAATGGAACGGGCTCTCACGAGACGTCCCGCCAACAAACGGCGATTCGCAAAGAGCCACTTAGATCCAACGCGGCTGTTTTTGTTGATGCCGCCGCCGTTATCTTCTCAGCGTTGGTCCGCGAGCACCTCTGCCCTCTCTCCTCTCACTCTGCGCACTTAGTCTTTAATTGTCTCAAAAGGGGCTGCAATCTGTCTGCGACAGAATATTAAAAACGTTTATTTTGTCTGAGGGTGGACGATAATAACGCCTCTTTCCCGCTGGGGTGCTTTCACATTAAATCATTCGGGCTCAACGTCATCATACACGCCATTAACTTTAACCCATCACGGCAGCCGGGGCCCCCGAAGTAATCACCGCCCCAGTGGTCCATCCAGGGCTCCCGCCGTCGGAGGTTTGCTGCCCGGTGATCTGGCCTCCATATCAAACCAACGACTGACCGTTTTTGTCCGTAAACGAGACTTCCGGTGGAATTGCTCCACTCGTGAAGAGCTGCTGCGTCGTTGGATTTAATGATTTCCCCTCGGTAGCGACGACAACCGTCAGGCACCTGCTAGTCGGGGAGTCTTGCGGGTTCGGCGGCGAGGAAACCCGAGAACAAAAGGAACCACAGGCTGGCGAGAGTTTCTATCCTCCGCGGCTGCGCAGATCAGTGGGTCGCAGATGTTGTTTCAGGAAGCATAGATGCTAACGGCGCTAATTGTTGTATACGGTGGTGTTCCGGTTGTGGTTTCCCGTCGGGACTGTCCGTGGATGCACTCCAGGGTGGACCCCGCCTCGTCCGGTGGAAGCTGCCACCCTGACCGCAGGAACGTACCTGATTGGAAATAGTAATGGGACCAGAGCTAGGTCGTCATTGGAGAGCAGGAAATGGTTGCTCCCAAAGAACATATGACTAAAAATGTCACTTCACGTCTGCCTTTCCCTTTTGTCAGGCCAGACACCTCCACGACGTGGATTCATGCGTCATTTGAATCATGGAAGTTTTCAATTCTGTGGAATTGTTAGTTGGAGTGTGTTTGAGAGCGAGTGTGCGAGACATACCAACTCCAGATGGTGTCTTTTGGATTAGTGGCAGTGTATCAATGTCTCCTCTCATCCCCACGCTCCTTCATGTTGTTTGTTGTGTTGGTCTGCAACAGAATTTTAATTATTATGCGGTACTGGCACGGAAACTCCAATCTGTCGTCGCGCCCTATACCACGTTACTAAAAATGTAAATTCCATTTCCAGACAGTTTTCACATTTGTCTCGGCTTTGTTTTGGGAGAGGGACTTTTCAGCGGGGCTCTGTGATCTGCCGTTCACGGAGAAGGTTGTGCCACGTTTCCCGCTGAGGAACATCTGGAACAATGCCCTGTCAGGTCACCTTTGTAGAGGTGGTCGGTGGAACCTCAGGTCTGGGCGTGAAAGACGTCAGGCGTGGTCCACTCCCTCACAGTGCACGGACGGGACGTCCAGGATCACAACATCGACCAGCCACGGTCATACATATATAATAACCGGCAGCTCCATCGAGCATACATGTAGGAGCAGGACAGCATCCCACTGCTGCCTGTCCAGATGATTGTCTGGTGGTCCAGGTGTGAAATACAAGTGTTTGCTGGAGTCGCAAATGCATAAAGCTTTACTTGCGTTCACTTGCGCCATCTTGCTACCCATGGTAGGCCGCTAAAACCCTAAACAGACAGGCTGTGGCTCAGCTGGTAGAAGGTTAGCGGCTTGATTCCCTCATGTCTCCATGCCAAACTGAGGCTCCAGTTGCTCCCAGATGGTCGGGTTAGCACCTTGTAAAGCACCTTGAAACTGCAAGGGTATGAGTGTGCTATACAAGAGGACACTGTTTTCCATTTGGTATGCATGCCCTTACGGCTGGACTGCGCTATGGCGGATGCTGGGGACGAGTCTGCAAATTTGGTTTAGCGGTTGGCTACATGAGTCACCTCAGTGTGGTTCAACCACGGTGCTGCGTAAACTAGAAAACAGACATATCCTGAGCCACGCATTGTGGAATGAAGTTATCAAACTACCATAGTTTGCGGACGACTGAGCGCACCTGGATATAAGCTGCACCGGACAAAAAGAGCGGTTTCGCGAACTTTGTCTTCCTCTTGCGCACTACAAACGTCTTCTTCAGTGTCGGAATTGAACAGCCTCAGAATAACTTGGTCACACACTTCCTCGGTCTCTCTTGATGCCATGAAGCTCGTTAGCCCCCCAAAATATCCATAGATTAGCCGCATCATCGTCTAAGCCGCAACATTCAAAGCACGGGAAAAAAAGTAGCGGCTTATGGTCCGGAAATTACGGTAGTTCCAAGAGACAGATACAAGATACCTTATTTGTGGACCATAAGAAGCACCACATGACAAGGCGCAATATCTTTGAACGGGTCTACTTTCATACATAAGGTGCACCGCAATGTAAGGTGAATGATAATACATACGGTATATAAGGCAAACGTACTTCGTACTGTTCCCTGATTGGTTTATCGTTGCCAGCGATAGCGGACACCTGCTATCTAACATTGTCTGACGGTGCAGCCCATATTCAACCAAGGACTCACTTTAGTACCACATCCCTGTGTCGGGCGGAGATGGTCCCACAATCAATCCAGCGGAGCGACTTCGACGCTTCCTGAAGTCGCACTAAAACATATGACAGATTTTTAAGCGCAGTGGTTGGAGGTCAGCAAGCACAAGGATTCAAACAGAAGGCACACTGGAGCGTACGGAACACGGCCCAATTTTGAGAGCACTGACGGATTTTAAGTGCGCCTTAAAGTGCGAAATATACATGTATAAATAAGCTTTGGTGTCTACAACAGCACAGTGTGGTCCCTCAGCTGCAGGGGCCGATACAATAGATGACCCCCGCACCTAAAGGACGGATCGTGGCTGATTGTTGTCGCTGCTCAACGTGAAGTAACTCCAGCGATTTTCTCCCCAGCAGATGATATGTAGGGGTTATCGTGGTCGGGGCTATCATTTCAGCATGTCCTCCTCATCGAAGTAGTTCCTACCTCAAAGCTGTGGCCAGCTGGGAAGGATTGTCAACAATCAAGGCGGCGCAGCAGCGGTGTTAATATCCCTTTGATCCCTGCTCTTAATCCCACTAGATTATTTGCTTAGATTAACTTTGAAATCAGAGAGATGATTTTTTTTTTCTTTTCCTCATCCCGAGTCCAAATCCTCTTTGGTCAAACTGCACATATTATTACATTTCTGAGTGCGTAGCAGGCGAGCAACCGTGGCTCGCAAGCGATTGCACTCCACCAATCTTGCTTTTTTACATATATATGTATAAATGTATTTTAGATCTCTAGAAAAGACAGGAGGTGGCAGAGATGAAGATGTGGAGGTTCTCTTTGGGAGTGACCAGGATGGAGAAGATCAGGAATGAGTCCATCAGAGGGACGGCACACGGTAGATGTTTTGGAGAGAAGGTCAGAGATGGTTGGGTCATGGACAGAGGAGGGAGACTGAACATATTGGTAGAAGGATGCTGGAATTGGAGGTCTAGATGAAGACCAGAGAGGTAGTGAGTGAGGAAGGTAGCTGATGAAGGTAGCTTGATGTGAGAGTGGAGGATCTGTAGGGTTTGATGGAGAAGGTGGATGGGCTTTGGTGACCCCTGAAGGGAAAAGCCCAAAGGGGAAGATGAAGATATATTTTAAAGCTCTCCTCTTTTAGAAGAGGTATATAGCCCGCAGACTTGCGCAGATATAAAGATCTGGCTACTCGGGGCCACCTGAGCCCCCTTTACCCTGATAAAGACGAGGCTGTATCTGTTCGTTTCAGCAGAAACAAACACAGCAAGCAAACAGACTTGTATATCTTTATTATTCTGGACAGACACTAAATACGATCCAACGGCAATAAGAAGTGTCGCTTTCGCGCGGCCCCCGGCGCCGACCCCCGGACACCGGGGTCCTCGCCGGGAAAAAAAAATGAGAGTCCGCCGCCACCTGGTTTTAAAGATAAAGGCTTTATTGAATGGAGCGCAAACATCAAACAGAGCAAATCAGCGGCTCCCCGGCCCGACAGCTAGCTGTGCGAAATGAATGAATCCCCTCCCTTCCAGCATAATATGTTCACCGCCAGCCTGCAGGTAGCTAATATAAAACCGCCATTTAGCGGAGCAAAGAAATCAGGCCCGTTCGACGAGATACAGTGAAGTTCAGACCCGGAAAAAAAAAAAAAAAGCACGAAATATCCAGACACTCGTTTTGTAGCTTTGACTCGTCAAAGGGAAAGAAGAGCGGTTCGTTTTTTAAAACATTTAACATAAGATAAGACTTTATTGATCCCCATAGGGGAAATTCTATTGTCACAGCAGCGCAGCAATAACAATATATATAAGTAAGAGAGACAATTAATAGATAAGTCAAAAGATATCTATGAAAAAAAATAATTGAAAAAGAACAGGCAGCAAGGTGAACAACAGCAGGGACAAAATAGACCACGGAATAAAAAAAAAGTAAAATAAAAAATAAATGAATCAATAAAAAACAGCAAGGGTGAGAATAAACAACCTTTAACAAGAACAACAAGGGATAGAAACAGAGTGACGACAAAGGTAAACAGGACGGAATGGAGTGACACCAACAGGGAGGAGATTGGGCGACAGAATGAGGGCACGACATGCGTGGATGAGTGAGGCGGTGGAAGCACAGATGCACCTCCAGCCGGTCAGCGGTGTGTGCCGTCCAGACCGCTGCTCTCCAGTCCGATGGCCGTGGGCACAAGGGAGCGTCTGAAGCGTCGGCCACAGCTGGTGGTGCAGAGGGTGGGAAGGACCGACGGGTTCACCCGGGTTCCTTGCACAACTCCGAAGCATACCGGAGGTCCAGTGGAGGCCCTGCCTCATCCAGCGGTTGAATGAACCAATGAATGAATAATAGGACAACGGTACATGTAATTGTTTGTAATTTGTTTGTCCTCTCTGCTGTCCTTCCCCCTCCCACAGCCTACCTCTGCGTTTCTGGGTGAATGTGATCAAGAACCCCCAGTTTGTGTTTGACATCCATAAAAGCAGCATCACAGATGCCTGCCTCTCCGTGGTGGCCCAGACCTTCATGGACTCCTGCTCCACCTCAGAGCACCGCCTTGGGAAGGACTCGCCCTCCAACAAGTTACTTTATGCCAAGGACATCCCCAGCTACAAGAACTGGGTGGAGAGGTGAGCCATAGTCGAAGGAGCATGTCTGCGGAAACGCCGGATGAGTGAAGAGATGTTCGCTGAGTGAGAAGCCGCCATCTGTCACGGTCCGTCCCGGCGCACGCAATGCGATTGTGACGGCGTGATCGATGGGCGCGGGTTCGACCGGAGAGGGGGAAAGAGCGGGGAAGCATTCGGAAAACAGCGGCCGGTAATTTGTCGAAATGAGACTTTTATTAAATTTATTTGTCAGGAAGGGGAGGCGAGTTAGTCCTGAATAAAAGATGGCGTACCGCGAAGGCAGGCGCTGGGAGTATTTATGTGTCGGCGGTGGCCTTGGCAGGGCCCGAGCCCCGCCAAGGAAATCTGTGTGTGCTGCCGGAATGAGGAGCTTTAGGCTCGGGACCACATTCATTAGTCCTGTGCGCTTCGGCGGCGTCGCATTAACAGGGACGTGGGGGGAAATTGTCGGCTCTCTTTGAAGATGAATCAGTGCGTGAGGGTAGGTACTGTGAAAAAAGAAAAAATGTAAGTTTAAATATTTGTTCTGATTTAGCAACTAATGGGTGGAGAAAAGTGTCAGGGGTTCTAGGAGATAGAAGAACATCAGCCAGAAGGAAAGGAAAGCTGGAGGAGACAGTGGTGAGAGCAGAGATGATGGATGGTTTGGAGAAAAGACAGAAGGCAGAGCTGGAGGTGGCAGACATGAAGATGTGGAGGTTCTCTTTGGGAGTGACCAGGATGGAGAGGATCAGGAATGACATGCTAGATGTTTTGGAGGGAAGGTCAGAGATGATTGGGTCATGGACAGAGGAGGGATAGTGAATATATTGGCAGACGGATGCTGGAATTGGAGGTCTGGATGAAGACCAGAGAGAAGATGTATGGAGGTAGTGAGAGAGGATATGAATACAATTGAAGGTTATTAATCCCGAAGGAAAGTCTTTTTCCGGAAGGCTCCAACATGACATGCATTCCTTCTTCTCACTCCAAACATGCTATTGATTTATTGCTGTCAGGTTTCCTTCTTGCAGAAAAGGAGGAGGAGTTGTAGAGTTCGATGGTCACGGGTAAGAAGGACCTTCCGTGGTGTTCTGTGGAGCTCCTCGGTGGTCTCGGTCTACAGCTGAAGGTGCTCTGGTAGGACTTGAGTCCAGCATGCGAGGGATGAGAGGTGTTGTCCCTGATAGCGTCCTCCTCTCAGACGCGTCCACTGACCGCTCCACTTCCACTCCCAGGACGGAGACGGCCGTCCTGATCAGCTCATTTAGCCTGTTAGCGTCGGCTGGCTTCAGCCTTCCGCCCCGGCACACTACAGCGTAGAAGAACATCTGCAGCCTGGCTCTGAAAGACCTGAATCTCCTGAGAAAGAACAGGCAGCTCTGACCTTTCTTGGATACATCTGTGTTTTTAGTCCAGTCTAGTTTATTGTCTATTTGGACACCCGGGTAAACCATGTTTTAA
>CAAKHD010012519.1:14277-26605 GCA_901007705.1 Fistularia tabacaria | reverse complement strand
ACCCACACCCACACAAAAGCATTTTCCAAATATTTGCAGGAAACACGCACCCGGTCGGAGTGGGGGGTCTTGAACAACCTTGGATTAGTTTACTTGAGTTTTTTTTTAAAATTTTTTTTTTTTTTTTTTTTTTTTTTAAAGAAAGGCGTTTAGGAATAAAATGCATTATTATTGTTGTTATTAACGGAGACAAACGCCGTAGCAGCCTTTGAGGAAGATGCCCTGCAGCATCAGCACCCCCCCCCCACACACACACACACACACACTCCCCGGAAATCTTGCAAAGCCACATTCTGCCTCTGCGCTCATTAAAGTCAACTGGAAGCCGTAATAAGCGCCTCCCAGGTGCCCCTCCTTTCGGTGTTTTGCGGTAATCCCTTTGCGCGCCGGCTGACTGACGTGCCGGATAGTGTTTACGATACTCGTCTTTACTCGCTTCCTCTCCGCCGGTGGCTTCAGACACGGCAGAGATGAGGTGGTGGTGAGGAGGAGAAGAAGAAGAAGAAGAAGAAGAAGAAGAAGTCCTGTCCTCTGCGTTGTTGACTCATGGAGGCCACAAACAGACACGGTGTCAATCATCTTCGCCGACCTCCATGTTTTCGCCTTGCGTCACATTTGTTTGTATTCGAAACGCAGACGCTTCAGCTTCGCCCTTTGTGTCATGTGCATTCAAGCTGCTCCACACACACACAAACACACACACACACACACACACTGAGCAGACAGCAACAGGTGAAGATCACATCTTGGGCTGTGGCTCTGGCCAATCGTAAGGCTTCCTGTCTGCATGCCGAAGTGCCCTTGGGCAAGACACTGCGTGTTTTAATTGCTAACGATAACCTGGATTTCTGAAGCTGATGAACTCTGTGAGTGAGACGACTGGTTGTCAGATGCCGTTTTTTGTGAACGGCAGACAGAAGTGTGGAACGTTGTGGAACGTTACAGATGTGTTGGCGCACGGCCTTCGCGCGTTGCGACGTGAGCGCCGTCGCTCTGACCTGGATGTTGTGAATGTGCAAAAACCGACGAGGGTTTTTTTCGCGCTCCGTACGCCGTCTCCGGGTTCCTGTTTCTCGGCGTTTGCGAGGGCGAGCTCGCACGGTGATGCCGTCGTGTCAATAATGCGGTTTCCACGGGCAGTGTCAGGATCAGTGCGGTGTCCGGCAGAAATTGTCTTTACGAGTGATGGATGGGAGGGAGGACGGGAGGAAAGCGGGGCCGTGGCGCCCGCACGGGGCCGTTCGCGGCTGCCATCTCGACACCTTCGCAAAGCGGGGGGAATGAATTTCGCCGCGGGGGATGTTTCTCGAAACGTGCGCAATTTG
This sequence comes from Fistularia tabacaria, assembly GCA_901007705.1. Taxonomy (NCBI): domain Eukaryota; kingdom Metazoa; phylum Chordata; class Actinopteri; order Syngnathiformes; family Fistulariidae; genus Fistularia; species Fistularia tabacaria. The sequence goes on along the minus strand of CAAKHD010012519.1, from coordinate 25,280 downwards.
ACGCATCGATACCTCAGAAAGGAACGTGGGAATCGAAAAAGCGGTCGGAGGTGATAATGACGTTAGCGTGAAGGAGAACCTGGTGTTTTTCATTTCCCTGGAACGAGGCCTCTCTCGCGTGGATCACCGGGGAGCTGTTCCTCTGCTCCTGTGAACGCCGCCGTCACCGCGTCCACGCACGCGCCAAAACGCCAAACGGACTCTGGCTATTTTGACATTTGCTGCAAAGGAAAGCGTGGGTTGCGGCGCCGCTACTCCTTTCTGACGCGGTTAGGAAGCGTTGCAGATGGCGGCGTCTGCGACCCAGCGGGTTCCTGACACGGATGAATCATGCAAATGGTTCAGATCTTGGGCTGGAGATAGCACGCTGCGCTACATGCCAACCACCTGCACCGCCGGTGAGCCTGAAACTTAGGAAGACGCATATCCTGACGTGATTTTTCAACATGCTCGGCTCTAGCTGGGCTTGGTTTTGCATGTTTTGCAGCGATCTAGCCTGTGGCTGTGCAGCACAAAGTCATCAGCCAGTGACGGGTGTCACACACACACACACACACACACACACACACACTCACTCACTCACCACAGTGGCAGAGACCGACGGATGTCACCCTGCGCTCGCTCTACCAGAAACATCTTCCTGACTAGGAAACTGCAAACTGTCAAACTGCTGTTGCGGTAATGCGGTGTGTGTGTGTGTTTGTGTGTGTTTGTGTGTGTGTGTGTCCGCGCAGTGTGTCGGGAGGAGGACCGGTTAGCTCACGGATCAGCGCCGCAGATGGAGTCCGCGGGAGCCGAGCGGCGTGGCTTCAGACTAATAAGATCGGCCTTGACCTAAATGAAACAGGCCCCAAATCTGTCGGAATAAGTAGAGAGAAATTGCTATATTATGGCGGTTTGGCCGAGGTGCCCGATGACGTCGTCATTGCCTTGGGGAGCCGGGGCGAGTGTGGGAAAGGCAGGAGAGGGGAAGGGCGGGAGATGATACCAGGAGAGCGTAGCCGAAGCCGAGTGGGATTTTTTTTTTTCGGAGGGGGAGCGGAGCCTCTGTGATGTCGGGATGTGAAAGCCTTGCTCGTGTTGGCCGGCGGCACTTCGACAGGCCGACTTGCGCATACAGATTCCCCTTCCCCGCCGCCGCCGTCGCACACCTGCCGGCCCGGCGAGGGTTAACGCTCCCCCTCTTTCACACCCGTCTCCTTTTATTCTCCCTTTAATGGCTTTGATGGTATTAAATAATCTTTACGTGTCAGAGTTCACGGCTCCCAGTGTTCGTGTCGGGGAGAGCGAGAGAGCAATTAGGTCAGGGCGGTAGAATAACACGGTTTCAGCGCCGGCCTTAAAGCGGCAGGGCACCGCGCTCCGGCTCGCTGTTTGTATTCACATCAAACCTTCACAGTGGGACCTCTCCCAGCAGGTCCGAGGCCGGCCGGGGTCGTCGGGCTCTCGGAGGCAGATCCCAATCCGCGCTGTCCCGCTTCGGACGCGACTCCCAAAAGAAACGATCACCATGAACGCGAACCCCGACTCAGCGGTTTAAGCGGTTTCTGCTCGTGTATCGAATTAAATCTCGGAGGAAGATGCAGGAGGTGGTGGAGGAGATGCCCAGAAGAGTGATTGACTCAACCTACTGGCTACACACTTGATGCTACGTCGTGTCGCTAAATGTAACGTGCTTTGTAAAACTTTGCTCCACCGTGTGGCTAAACTTCGTTTAGCGACAGAGCTAACACCGCTCCCCTATTTAAAACGATCAAACCGTCCCCGACCGGCTTTGAGCGAGTCTTCCGACGCCTCGTCCGTCGACGTTCCCGCCGTCGGCCGCACCGAATCCCCCAGAAAACGTCTCCCGCCTTCTCGCGGATGATGCGATGCGTCACGGTATCTCCACGGCAACGACTTCTGCATCTCTTCACGGACAAGCCCACCACGCGTTACCTCGCTTGTGTTTTTCCACGATTTTCTCCGGGCTACCTCGCGGTTTTCTCAAACATTAGCCTTTGTTTTTAAACGCCCACTTCACGGGCGGCGGCGGGAACGTCGGTGTCGAACGCTCGCCCCGCTCGTAACTCACGCCCGGGCTCGAGTGCGATGGCTGGAATATCGAAAGGATCCTCCCGCCAGTCAAAGTTGGATCCTGTTACGGGAAATCGACCCGTATTTGATCATCGACAGATCGGTTATCAAAGCATCTTTATATCTGATCACTGGACCCCACCGGACTGTGTGTGTGTGTGTGTGTGTGTGCGTGTGTGTGTGTGTGTGTGTGACAGCTGGTCCTGCCCCTCGCACACGCCGCGGACGCCTGCTGCGATCCCTCCTGGTTTTGAAAATAGCGATAATACATCACGGGCCGGCGCCCCCGAACTCGCCGAAAATCACAAACAGATTGGGAGAAAGAGGGACGGAGAAGAGGCGAACGCAGAGAAACAGGAGTCATTCTGTTGGGTCTCATTGATACTTCAATCTTTTTACAATTCAGCCCTGGAGGCAGGTTGAATACACACACACACACACACACACACACACACACACACACACACACACACACATTCCCCGTCCCTCTGCCGTACAGTCCCATGACAAAATGTCCCAGAATGGATCGTCGACGGTATTTTGGGTTACTCACAAAGTTAATTCGCCCGAAGAATCAGGCCACGTTTTTGTCTTTGGTTTTATTTCCTAATTAGGTAAATGAGACAAAGACCCAAATACGCCGGAGTCGCTGGTATCGATTGATTTATTTTTGGAAGGTTTGACGTCCAAAAGAAATAGTTGTCGTAGGATGAACTTTTGAGACGCTAGAAACATTTTTGCACCTTTTCAGGAACCAAGCTGGTTTTTCGGACAGCAGAGGAACCAGGAACATGGACCTCAGCTGCTACAACCGCTGGAGCGCCTACTCTTTGAATGCTTCCTGAGAAGGCCCTTTGACGTGGGTGCTCGGTGATTGGTGGAACTCCTAAGAAGTCCCGCGACGTAACCGAGGGGTCTCCATGGCTCGCAGAGGACCGTCAAAGTTTCGGCCGGAATAAGTCCGGAGTTGGCTAACGGCTAACGGGGTTCTTCACGGCGCAGGGAGAAGATAAAAACCCTCTGAGTCACCTGATAGTCCGTGGCTATTAGTCCCGCTTCCACCGCGTCAGCTTCTTCTCCGCGTCAGCTTCTTCTCCGGCGGGTTTGTTTTCCGACGGACCGCCTGCAAAAAAATCCAAAAGTGAAAGCTCCCCCTGGAGGTGGCTACTTCCTGGAACCAATTTTGAGCTGGACATTTCTCGGAGCTTTTCTTCGGTTGTGGCAGCGTCTGTTGCTGTAAGAGCTCTTCCTGAAAAAAAAGAAAGAAAGAAATATGAGAATGGACGCGGCCCTCGTGTCGACGCGGCGCCTCGTCGTTCCCCAAAGCCCCGCCGCTCCATGTTTGAGCTCGCGTTTCGAACTGGATCGCAGTGTTTCATCGCCGCTGCGGGATTTCGAACCGTCTTCCAGTGGCATTTTGCGCTTCGGCTTTTTACGTAAGCGCCTCCGGCCGGTCGGATGGACGCCGCCGACCCCGGCGTGACGGCTGACATTTCCGGTGAAAGAGCTCTATTGTCGCTTGCTCATCCCCCCCCTCCGCGGTCGTCTCCGTAAAACAATGGTGTCAATTGCTTCTACTGAGTCCACCGGACGGGTCTGAGCGAGAGACGGGGCCCGTCGGCGGACCGACAATCTTCCTCGCCGCTCCGGAGCGCAGACGTCTGGAGGGGCTAATATCACCTCCGCCCGAGAACCGGCCCTTGATCATAGCTGCACTGCAACCTCGTAAATGCACAAATAATGGCCTGTGTATATATTTATTTTCCCGGGGAGACGGAGGAGCAAATCGGTGGCTTCGACACCCCCCCCCCCTCCCCCCACACACACACACCCTTTTAATGAATGGTCTCCATTCTATTTTCCTTCATTTTCCCCAGGACACTGCCATTAACTTTGACAGATGATATGTTCTTCCACTGAAACGCTGCTCCTTAGCGCACTGTCACTGGAAATTGGATTCGCACACCCGCCCCTTTGCTCTTTGCCTTTCCTCCATTTCTCCCTCTTTGTTCATCCTCGTGCATCGCGGCGTTCGCTCTCTCTCTCTGCACGGAGGGACGTGCGGCTGATATTCCTCATGGAGATGCGCCGTATATACAATCCGCCGCAGTCAGGCCGCCGGCGAGATGGCTGGTGTCACTTTGCACAGATGTTGGGCCAAGCGACTTGTCCCGAAGCAGTAGGTAACATCGGCGCCGACCGCGTGTGTCTCGAGGCCCCTTTTGATATCGTAATACTGTAAGGTTGTCTTTTCAGAGCCATAAAACCGCACATTTCCCTCCGAGACTGTTGACATTGGTAGGATTTTTTTTTTTTTTTTTCGCTTTTCTTGCCGTCATTTGAGATTTTCCCGCCGGTAGATCGCAAACTCCTGCCCGGCCAATGATCAGCGCTCCGGGTGGCTCCAGATAATAGGTATCTATTACAGACGGAGCGCGGTTACTTCGCTTTTGGATGGATCGCGCGTCATCGCGACCGACTTAGCTGTCTTTATTAAGACACTGACAGAATCTGTTTCAGCCATTGTGGGAGAATATAACACACCGTGACCGGTTTCAAAGAAATGCAAAAAAAAAACCAACAAAAAAAACCCAAAGCATCCTACTAGCAGGGATTTCAGTGGAACAAATCCACCCCATTGTGCCCCCGCTCCCCCCTCGCTGTGTGGAAGTATGTAGCAGTTGACAGTGCTTCGCCCAGCTGCTGCGGTTGCAGCTGCTCGCACATTAGCTCAAGTTGCAAGGCCGCATTTATCAATGTGAAGTGAACACCACGGCGGAGAGATAATGGTCCTGAACAAAGATGATACCGCTCTTACCGCCGCTAGCTGCGGCAGCTAGCTTTTCCTAAGTGGCTCGGCTCAGAGCATCTTTATCGCGCCGCTCCGCTGCCTCGGCTCGCGCCCGCCACCGCGTCTGCGGAGCGAGCGAGCCGCTGTCGCTTATCCCGTCTGTCGTCGAAGTGCAGCCCGACACGAGTGCGGCGAAGAGCAGTCACATCGAATCACCGTCACGCCGAAGCGTTGCACCGCAGAGCCTATTAGAGGAGTGGATTCCTGTGTCAGAGTGGCGGGGTGGCAAAGAAAATTCAGCCTCCAAAAAATCAATGAGGAAGAATAACCGACCGCCTGAAACGTCACATTTGCCCGCAGTGTAAGCGGTTTTATCGTACATGAGGACTGTTTTGGGGGAAATCTGGTGAGGTTTTTGTTTTTGCTGCTGTGCAAGTTGACCCTCAAACCTGTGGAACATACCAGAATGCTATCGCGTGCGGACATGGTTGTTTATCCTAAGCCTCTTAGACATCCAGATCGCGTCAGTCAGCGAAAACAGTGGCCTGGACATAGGCTGGCGGTGACCATTCCCCCCCGTCGCCCATGGCAACCGATCATTTTCTCTCCAATCGGATCTTTTTGCCGGTCCTTATGGGGCTTCCGTATTTCGAAGCGATGCGTCCGCAGATAGCGCCGTGTCTCAGGTGGCCCGGATGGGCGACGGCCTCACCATGGAGCGTCTGATCCGTCTCCTTCCGAGGCTGCGGGTTCAGAGGCGCGGGCCGGCCGGGGCAAAGCCTAGATAATTTCAGGTTTGCGCCGCACGTCTGAAAGGAGCTTTAGTCCTCAGATGCAAAACATTTGGGCTTAAATGACATCAGTCGGCCGGACGGAGACACACTGTCGGCGCCGGCGGAGCCTTTGATTGTTTGCCGTGAACCCGATGTTTCGTCTTTCTCGACTTTGTCTCGTGCGGTAATAATTCTTTAATGTGGCACATGTGGCAGCATATGGCTGCCATTTATGATCAACCGCCGTCGTAAAGGGGGGACCGGAATATGCAAATACATGCTAATGGAATAGTAATGTAATGAAGTACATTCTATACGGCCAATAATGAGCTGTGTTTATTGACTGTTGATGGCTTCTGCTCAGCCTGCCGTTGTGGTTTCACATGCTGCACATATATTGTTGTTTTTTTTTTCCCCCCACCGCGCACAGGCTGCACACCACAAACACACACACACACGCACGCACACACACAAACACTCACACATACACACACACACACAGGCAGACATAGAAACAGAACCGTTACACGGCACCGGGCTGAAAAACATATTGATGAATGCCCTGACAACTTGCCCATTGAAATTTTGAAACTAAATTGGGCAGAACTGAGACAGATGCAGCGCAGTAAATTAAACAAGCAATCTTCGCTGTTGGGTGACAGCACAATGGTGATTAGGGTTTCATGCGAGCTGCCCTACATTATTTATGTCTGTGCTGTGGGCTGCCTGCAGTTGAATAGACCCACAGTCCATTGACTGGGCGCATTACGGTAGACTGACTCTTGGGTCGGGGGCGCTGGCTTAGGGGTGGGGTGTTAAAAAATGGCTATATTTCGTCCTGTGGAGGTCCATTTTCATCTAAATGAAGGTGTAAGCCCCAAGCGTGTTGTTTCCAGGCCCTGTGTGTGTGTGTGTGTGTGTGTGTGTGTGTGTGGTTGAGGAATGTGTTGACCCCGTTCCGAGGGGCTTCTTTGCACCGCTCGACTCCGTGTTCTGGGGTGATTTCTGCAGAAACCCTCATTTGTTCACATCATCCAATCCTACTTTTCTTGGCCGCTGCCCACTGAGCCCGGGGACATTTTCCCGAGCGTTCCTTATCTCGTTTGTTTTTCGGTCATAGATCTCATGTAGCACCGCGGATCTGTTGATGGAGAGCAGTTGGATCGCCCTCAATTGTACGATAAGTAAATTCAGCTCTTTCCCCGTCTCTCCCGCTCACTCTCTTCTACCCTGGTTGAGGCAGAAGGCCGCCCGCATCGGGCTGGGATCTGGCCCAGGTTCTTCACCGGTAAGAGGCAGCGTTTCCTCGCCGCTGTAGCCGTGTGCTGGCTCCTGGGGGAACGTTGGGATTCTGTCAATCGTCTTGAAGAGCGTTGTCCAGACCTGCTCCGCACGGAAAGTGTCATCAGACAGCTGCGTTGTGAAATTGCGCCGTATCATTAAAATCTGACTCGAGTTTTGTCCTTGGAATAGAGGCAAGAGGAGTATTCACTGGAGTAGGATAGCTTCGAAAAGAGTGTTGAGCACGCGTACCGGCACTGCTACCGCTGGACCACTAGCTTTATGTGGAGCACAGCCGCTATTCCAAACTACAGGCTACTTTTTGCGTCTGCTCACGCTGTCCATTGTGGAAGCACTTTCACTCTTTCATTCATTATGTAAACCGCTTTTCCTGCACTCAGGGTAGTGGCGGAGCTGTCCCCTATCCCAGCTGTCATTGGGCGAAACCCCAATGAACCCAATGAACCCAATGGACCCAATGGACCCAATGGACCCAATGGACCCAATGGACCCAATGGACCCAATGGACCCAATGGATCCAATGGATCCAATGGCGACCCTGGACCGCTCACCAGTCACAGGGGCACACATAGAGATCTCCAACCGTTCTCTCTCTCATTCACACATCTTGGCAATTGAGGAGCTGCAGGAGGAAACCCCCCGGTGACACGGGGAGAAACATGGAGACTCCACACAGAGAGCCCTCCAGGAGCCAGGGGCCTTCTTACTGTGAGGTGGAAGCGCTAAGCACTGAGCCACCGTGCTGCCCAGGATTTATTCCATTAAAAATTAATATGAGGAATAAAAATCCAAGGTAGCTTCAGAGGTTTGTGCTGCCTGGTAAGAACGGATCGGCCACTTGGAAGGACCTCCTACAAGAGCCTGGAGGAAGTCCACCTGTTGTCAATAACCAGCGATGGCAAATCTGCATAATCCACACCCCAACCATACCATAAAAGGCCAGGCATCCTGCCCAGTTTCAGTGCAGCCTCGTTCATCGAACCGAAGAAATACTTTTACACTGATATTCAGCTCTTCAAATGAGAGCCGTGGACACACGTGTTTATGTTATTTAGTCGGAAAAGTAGTGGAATTAAAGGCTCAGAGAAAGCCAGGCACAGGGAAAATTAACTGTGCTTTCAACAGAGTGCTTTTGTGGGCACTGCTGCCTGTACTGACTAGAAAAAAATAATAATAAAAGGTCTGACGTTCGACTTGGTGCCAAAAAAACATCTCGCCAAAGTAGAGAATTCCAAGTCTCGAGCGCCAAGACGACACACAGTTAACACCAGGAGTAGGAGATGTCCTGGAACTGCGTTCAGATGGGTAAGGCTCCAGGGAGTCCAGTAGCACAGCCCGGGGCAACCTCAAGTGTGAAACTAATCACCCAAATTTCCCCGAATTAAATAATTCATTTTGTAGTTTCATCCAATAAAACTCATATGGTAATGTTTAGTCACGCCAAAGCGTCATTTTTTGGGGGGGGTTTGAAATGCCGGCAGCATCAGGCCTGGACTGCAGCGCGCTCACAGGCAGGACGCCCATATCGAACTTTGGGAATGCGATGCGTACATTGTGCATTTGGCTAGCCAGCGGGAAGCTAACATTGCCGTGCGTGACTGCTACAGAAGTACAAACTTGGAAGGTCGTTGGTTCGATTCCCGCCTCCCCCTGTCCGCGTGACGAAGCGTCCTTTGGGCAAGACGCAGACCCCCAAGTCGCTCTCGACATGAGGTGCACACCTGAGGGTAAACGTGACAAATATTGCCGACGAGCAACACAAGGCAACACAATTAAGCACAAGTGTGTTCCGTCTGGCTACTTGTGGATACGTCTGCGCAGTACCTGTTGATTTCAGGAGGCTTCAGCTCCTCATCATCCGGGACCGGCCGCGCACAGCGCTGCGCAGGCTCCAGTGCCACCCCTGACTCGGGGTGTTTGGCTTTTGTTTCTGTTGATTTCGAATAATTTACAGCGAATATGGCAGTAATATCACTCTTCCAGTTGTTTATGCGTGTCGAGCAAGTACTGAGTAGGTTCGGGCCTAGTGCCTTTGTACCGTCTTTCTTGCTGTGCTTGCTAATCGTTCCTCTGCTACTGGCTTGCTAGAGAAAGCCACGTAGAGGCGCGCTGACAGAACGAGGACGTGGAAACAATCGGTTCCCAGTGCTTTGATTCTCATCGCGAATGAAACGTTGATGGTTTGGTGCGAGCTGCCAGTGACCGTCCGTGGTAGCCTGCTAGCGGCTTCTTCTGTTTTTGCAATAACATTCACGTCCCCGCTCGTGCACCAACAGCGCAGCTGCTATAAGTCCCGCTGCTTTGAAAGCAGACGTAAAAGCGCGGCTGTGATTAACAAATAACAAACACGGAGGCGGGCCGTTTGGTTTCCCAGCTCCAGGACCTTGGTAGAGCACATCATTACTTGCGGTTCTGACTTTCTGGGGCACCAGAAATGGAACTATGTCATTGTTATTGTTATTGGTTCGACTTTCTCTTTTTTCTCTCTGCTTTAGAAATCTAAAAAGTTCACCGAGGGGAAAAAAAAAAAAGAAGAGGGGGGAAAGTCTGACCACAATCTTTATTTTCATGACTCTCGCCGCGGTTCGTTTCTAGAACTGTGCCATCCCTTCTTTGCAAAGGTGAGCTCTTTTTGCCGATCACGCGGACGGACGGCGCTGCACGGAGGAATGCTGAAAACATTGCGCGGACTTTTTGGGCCGCCGCCGGACGTCACACCTGCGCACATGTGAGACGACTGCCTCCGTGACCTCGGCTATGCCAGTCATGTGATTCTTCTACAAAACAGCTCCATTACGAGGGAGGCGACAGAATGCACGTGAAGCGCCGCGTGGCTTCTCGGTGTTATTGTGCCAACCTGAGAACACGCGGGGTTTTTATCGCTGCCTGTGAGCCCCGGATTAACTCCGTGGCTTTGGCCTGTGAAGGGGTTAAAGCGTAGCAGGAGCGCATTGGATGAGGCGCCGCTCGAATTTACAACGGGGAGATATTTCGCCTCAGCTGAGGTCGAATGTTGCTAATCATTTCGAGCAGCGGGAGCGGTTAGCGCCTCCGCTGCGCAGCAAGAAGGTCCTTGGTTGAATTCCATCAGCGGGGGGAACCTTGCTGTGTGGAGGCTCCATGTTCTCCCCGTGACTGAGTGGGGTTCCTCCGGGTTCCTCGCACAGTCCAAAAAACATGCAGGAGGTTCATTGGACACCCTGAATTGTACAGAAGTGTGAATGAGAGGGTGAATGGCTGAGTATCTTTATATGACGTGTGAATGAGAGGGTGAATTGTTATACATCTCTATGGGGGGCGAATGATCGAGTGAATACTTATGTGTCTACATGAGATGTGAATGAGAGGGTGAGTGTTTTCATGTCTCTATATGACGTGTGAATAAGAGAGCTAATGGTTGTGTGTTTCTATACGACGTGTGAATGAGAGGGTGAATGGTTAAATACCTCTATAAGGGGCGAATGATCAAATTAATAGTTATATGTTTATCTGACGTGGTAATGAGAGGGTGAATGGTTGAATATCTTTGTTTGACCTGTGAATGAGAGGGTGAATTTTTTGCGTGTCAATATATGGGTCTCTGTGATTGACTGGCGACTGGGTGACTCGGTTGTGTGAGACGATGCTGCTCTGTTGTTTTGCAGTGTGGCTCCAGGAGTGTTTGGAACACACACACACCCACACACACACACACACACAGATCTCGTCACACTGTCAGAATGAGGGTGAATTAATAATTACTGACTTTTCATCTTTTTCTGAAGTATTCCTTTAAGTGTTCTTGATTCTTTTTTCTTTCTCATCGTCTCTTGTCGGATTTTTTTTTTTTCATCATTAAACCTCTGTGTTCTTGCATGAACTCCTTTCTTCCAGCGTTGAATTATACATCCCTTTTTAATGTTTTCCAATCCTCGCCGACATCCTCTGAGCCGAGCAGGAGACACAGCTGCCGCCGCACCTGTTTTCTTTTTTTTTTTTTTTTTTTTTTTTTTTTTTGGGAAAAAAGGGTTTTTTTTTTCTTTGCAACTTTCAGATCACTCCCACTTTTTGGTTTTCGCGGC
>CAAKHD010012518.1:6004-17902 GCA_901007705.1 Fistularia tabacaria | reverse complement strand
TCTATCTCGCTCTCTCTCTCTCTCTCTCTCTCTCTCTCTCTCTCTCTCTCTCTCTCTCTCTCTCTCTCTCTCTCCCTATCTATTCTCTCGCTCATTACGGTTTGCCGGCGCCCGGTAGGATCATGTCTGCGGTCGTTGGCTCAGAGGCAGCGCGGCCTCGGTGGTTCGGCCTCGGGCTCGGACCGGTTTGTACGCCGCTGGCGGTCGGCTAGGCTACGTAGCACGGCTACGTAGCATAGCGGTGCAGACGCGCGGCCGCGGGCGACAGCTATGGCAGCGACCTCCTGCACGACCACCCGAAGGCTGAGACTCTGCGCCGTATGACAATGTGATGAACACTCCGCAATGATGTGAATGTTAGAATTGGGTCACATTGTGACATTCATTCATTCATTCATTCAGTCATGATGAATCCCAGCTGTGATTGGTCCACGCTGGACCGGCGGGTTGCAGGAAAACACAGAGATAAAACACATTATATAGAGTAATAAACATTCTCATTCAAGCGTGACATACGGACACGCAACCATTCACCCTCTCATTCAAACATCATATAAACACATAAAATTCACCCTCTCATCCACACCTCATATAGAGACACAACCATTCACCCTCTCATTGAGACGTAATATACCAGACAAACCATTCACCCTGTCATTCAGACATCATATAAAGACATAACGTTCACTCTCTTATTCAGACGTCATATCGACGCTCGACAATTCACCCTCTCATTCAGACCTCATATGGACACACAACCATTCACCCTCTCATTTGTGTGTCAAATAGAGACACACAACCTTTCACTCTGTCATTGACAGGCTATTTATGGACATGAAACATTCACCCTCTCATTCAGACATCATATGGACACAACCATTCACTCTGTCATTGACACACCATATATGGGCATCAACTATTCACCCTCTCATTCACACATTATCTGCAGACATAACCATTCACATGTAAAATAGAGACACGCAATCCTTCGCTCTGTCATCGACACGCCATATATGGACATGAACCATTCACCCTGTCATTCACACGTCCTATAGAGACGCACAAATATTCACCCTCTCATTCCACATAACATGTTTCCTTTTTGAAAGTATAAACCCAGACATCCTGCGCCTGCCGGCGCTGATGCTCGTGGCTGGAAGACGGCGTTCCACGCCGGATGTGGATGTGAAGTTCCTCCGTCATGGATGTTCTCCATCCAGCTAATGCTAGAAGACGTGACGTCGCTGCGTTCGTCCAAATCCGGACTTCCGGAGATTTAAGCTTCCTGCTCCCCATCAAAGGAAATCCTCTCCTTGGCGTCCGTAGAATATATTTATATTCTGGCTGTGAACCCACACATCCGCCTAGCCGTCGCTAAACTAGCGCATAAGCAGATGACGGGTTCCATCTCCCCTCCTCCAGGCCGTCCCTTCGCCTCTTTATATCCATAAACCCCGGCTAAAGACAGCGGTCACACCTGGTAATTCACTCGTCCTGCGCTCGCCTCATCCATCTTCCTCCGCGCACGAGTGTGTGTGCGTGTGTGTGTGTGTGTGTGTGTTTTTGTGTGTGTGTGTGTGTGTCTTAAACATGTACATGAATCCAATATGCCTCATTTCACTTTTATTGTCCTTGAATTTTTAACCCTTACGCTTTAAGCGAGAAGCAGGTGTTCACGACCAGCTCCCGCATGCATGTGTGTGTGTGTGTGTGTGTGTGTGTGTGTGTGTGTGTGTGTGTGTGTGTGTGTGTGTGTGTGTGTGTGTGTGTGTGTGTGTGTGTGTTTCATGCATGTTGCCCTCCCTGCACCCTCCCGCTCGCTTTTCCGGCGCCAGGTCTTGCAGAGCTAGCGTGCTGCGTTCACAGCCAGCCTGCATTTTTACCAGCAGTCTGTTATTTCCCGCCGTCTGCCGCGCCTGGGAGATGCAGGGACGGTCCGGAGGGCACCGGATTCGTGCCACGCCTTCCCTTTAAAAATGAATTCCGCCTCCGCGTTGAGCGCCGCGGCTGCACAGACGTCGTATATCGCACGGGCGACCCGACTACGCCTCATCTCTTATTTTACCCCGGTGATGTAACTTCTCTATAAAACAACCGAAAGAGGTTTTTATCGATCTGAAAAGGGGAGTTTTACAGCCTGGCGGCGCTGCCGGGAGAACCGGGGGGGCGGAGGGGGATTTCGTCGCGATGACGTTTGTAATTGATTCGAGGCGACTGGTGTTTTTAATTCCAAGAGTCATTCTTCTTCTTCTCCTGCCTCCGTCTCACCCTCTGCATCCATAAACCTCCAGACCTCCTGCCTGGCAGCTCCAACCTCAGCATCCTTCACGACGCTACCTCAGCCTGACTTGATCTCCAGGAGGTCCACGGCTTACACCTAACCGTCTTCACGGTCGCTAAAAAATGAAAGTCGGAGGGAAATGTTTCCTGGAGTCTCTGCGAGCTGTCCCGAGTCGTTTCGTCCAATAGAATAGCTCAGGTCTGTCAGTCTTTACGGTGACGTAACACGACCAGCGACCAATAGATGAGCTCCGACAAAAACCGGAAACAGGAAACCCGGTTCGCAGACAGTCCTCGGGGGCGGTTTCGGCGGCGGAGACGGTATTTGTTGACGGTCCGGATGAACGGGAAGCCGCGGGCAGAACGACCCGGCTCGGGCGACGTCAACCCTCCGACGGATCACCAGCGAGCGGAGATGGAAAAGAGACGGCGTGGAAGAGCAGAGGGTCTGAAAATACCCGGTGAAAACACTGCATGCTGGGAAACAAATGGCTGAAAGAATCCAGTTGTAGTTTTGTGAATAGCGACCCTGTCAGATTCGCCGTCTTTGTAGAATCCTGGTCTCCGCCTCGGGTCAGACGAGCATCCATTCAGAACACAGATTCAATTGCAGGCGCACGGTGCCGTGAAGCCGCCGATCCAAAGCGGGGAGGCTTCACTGGACCTTCTCGGGTCAGGTATCAGGACACGGCACCATCCGAAACGCGCCGGTGTTTAAGGTGAACGAGCGTTGCAAACGCCTCGGCTGAGACGACGCGAAACAGAAGCGCCGCGTCCGTCCGTCGACGCTCGCGAAACATCAGCAAAGAGAATGCGATTTGAGAATCAAAGGTTCGGGAAATGGGTTATTCGTTGGGAATCGGCGTGAATAAAAGAGCACGATGTCGCCATGTTTTGGAGTCAAGCGGGCTCACACACACACACACACACACACACACACACACACACACACATGCAGTGACCATGATTAATCCCGTTTCTGGATCTCCTGCCAGCGTCGGAGTCATTAGCATAATGATACCGTGCTGAGATATTTGGAATTGGCGTTTGATTCCCGCTCCCTCTGCCGCGGCGCCGGGGTTCGTCTCCAGTCGCCTCCCATCTGCTCGGCGCCGGACAAAGTTTTTTTTTTCTCTCTCTCTCTCTCTCTCTCGTCTCCGGGAAACCCTGAGCTTTTGCAAACTGTCAGCGTCTCATGTGTGATGCTCGCTCTGCAGTGGGAGATGTTATGTAAGCAGCGTCTATCTCACTGCTGGAGATGTCGGATGTTACTTCCGCAGCTTCACCTCTCCGCCGGCTGACACGACAAACGAGACCTGATAGCATTTTTTTTTGCAGGTCGGAGAACCTTTTCAGGAACCGTTCATGGACCTCGGTTCCGAGCTACTCCGAGGCGGGTCTTTTTGCAGCTCATATGATGTAGGTGCTCTGCGATTGGAGGAGCTCATAAGCCACGCCCACTGCCAGATACTTCTTGTGGAGGGCAGAGCGCCACTTTTAAAAAACGATAGCGGTCACTGCTCAGATGTTTTCTCGGGACGAAGTGGACAGAAGAAGCGTGAAGTGGAGCCACGAAGCTCTTCTGGCCTGCTACGCCTCAGAGGGGTTTCCAAAGGAACATCTACATTTTGGCCCCAAATAAATCCGGAGTTAGCTAACGGCTAACGGGGTTGTTGACACGGCGAGGCAGTGCAGGGAGAAGATAAAAACGCCTCAACCATCTGATGGTCCATGGTGATTATTCCATGAAGGCTGTGGAAGCTTCTCCCTCTGCGGTGTCCACCTCGTCGTCCTCTTCTTCTTCTTCCGTGGTTTGTTTTTGAGTGTTGAGGTGAAGGTACACGTCACACCCGTCCCTACCGTAATCCCTTACTGCCTGTGGGAATGCTAAGCTAAAAGGTTCCCCTGGAGGAGGCTACTTCCTGGAACCAATTTGGAGCCGGACAGTTTCTTCGAGGTGCGTTCTCAGGACTTTTCTGTCGGAAAAGCAGCTCATGCCTCCATTTATACCCGAGTCTTCACGATGTGGGCTCGGTCTCCTGGATTTGAGGCCGATCCAGAGCTTCCACGAGCGTTCGTTCAGTCTTCCACGTGCGATGGCAGCGTCACAGTGAACGTCTGTAAGCTCTGAGATAGGTCGCCACTCCGTATTCTCCATCCTTTGGAGCTCAGCTTTGACTTAATCAAGCGTCAGTAAGAGGACGGTGGCGCGGCAGTGACGAAGCATACAACTCTGCTCCCTCCTTTATCTTCATTCTGTGCTCGTCTCAAAGTCGTCGCAGCCCTTTGGGACTTTGGGATCTCGAGCGAAGGGCTCGCCCCCACTTCTCTGACTTCTCAGCCTCTGCCGTCGGCCCATCTTTGCATTTCACCTCCACCACCACTTCCTCTTCTCTGCTTTTGGGTGTGGACCTTGAGGTGCACGTCACACCGGTCCTTACCATGATCCCTGACTGGCTGTGGGAATGCTAAGCTAAAAAAGTTCCCCTGGAAGAGGCTACTTCCCGGAACTGAGTGCGAGCCGGACACTTGTCTGTCCGAAAGCGGCTCACGAGTGAAAGTATGGAGAGAGCTTGAAGATCCGGTGTCTGGTTGTGCTGGCGTCCAGCGATCTGCACCTCCTACCAGAAGAGATGTTCGCTGCCTGGTGAACTGACTCTGGAGGAGAACAAGCTCTGGATGGAGGCCACCTCTGATCTTCCGTCCGTTCCAGTCTGCTCCTGTTCGTCAGCCGCAACCGAGGCAGACGATGGCGGAGGTGGAGAGAACAGAGCGGGACGACGGCTCCTGAGGCAGGTTGAACCTCCTCCTCCTCCACTTACATCCAGAATAAGGTCCATCTCCAAGAGACTCCCACTCGCATTCCTCCCCTTCCTGATGCCTCCTCCTTATCTCCACCTGATTTCCTCCCCAGCGATGAGTCAGTGGTCGCTCACGGAGCCTCGCAGGGGGTCCGAGGCCTCCTCCGGCGCTCCAGATGATCCGAGCAGCACCCTTGGCAGCGCGTCTTTCTGCGTTTTTGGTTGTCGCTGATTTCTGATAAAAGAAGGTCACGGCAGCGCTCGCTGTTTTTTTTTCTTTGTGTGTGTGTTTCCTCGGAGCCTGACGGCTGGAAGATGAATCGCAAAGATTTCGCTTTTCACGGGGTTTTAAAGACGCTCCGGCGGGGATTGGGCTTTCAGCGGGTTCCCGGCGAGCGCCCGACAGGTGGACGCCGCGTCTCGATAGCGATCTGAGCAACAACGGCGGCAGCGTCACGCCTCTTGGCGCGCGTCCCGGGGGCCGCCGGCGTTTGACGAGAAGAGGCGTCTTCTCCCTGAATCCGGAATCCAAAAGCTTTTGTATGCCGGTGTTTGTCCTCGGAGTTCTGAGCAGCCTCCGCCGAGCTACGACACGCACTCACTCACACACACTCGCAGACGGACAGCAGTCGGCAGGCCGAGCGCCCATCAAAAACCCTCCTTGGGTTTTTTTCCGCCCAGGACACGCGACGGGAGGCCGACCGGAGTCCTCGTCCGACGCCGTCGTTCGCCTCCGTGGCACTGCAGGTGTTACGAAAGCCGGCGGAATACGGATGAGTGGGAGAGCGCCGCGATTGAAATGCGCCAAACGCTCGCCGGTGCCTTTGCACGACTCCCATCCGAGGTGTGGGAGAGCCGGACGAGAAAGTAGGGCAGAGAGGAGGGAAAGTCGACAACCGCGTGACTTTCACCGCGTTTGTTACGCCGCCCGGCTGTGTCTGCGGGTCGTGTGTCCGCGTGTGTGTGTTTGTGTGTGTGTGTGTGTGTGTGTGTGTGTGTGTGTGTGTGTGTGTGTGTGTGTGCGGCAACGTCGACGAGTGAAGCATGGCTGCCGTACGGGCTCCTCATGCACAGGAACGCTGACGAAGTTCTCCTTTTCTTTTTAGGGATCCTCAAGGAATCACGGCTTCGGGAGAATGAGCGGCCAATGTAAGTGCTTCTGATGGACTGGAGTGTGTGTGCACGCACGTGTGAGTGTGTGTGTGTCTGTTCCTGAATCTATCTCCCTTGCATTATTTGCGATGGCGCGACCGGACGGTGGCTAGTGGGTGTTAGCATGGGACTCCAAGGCAAGCTTCCCTTCGGTTTCCTGCCACCGCTGCAGCCGACTTCCTGGAGCTCTGTGGTCAATACTGGATGAATGGATGATTCTGACTTACCTTCAAAGATCACCACATCCGAAGACGCAGCAACACTGACACGTCCACACGGATACCAGCGACTTTGCGGGGCTTGAGTTACTTCTCTTGAAGGTGCGTCAGACCTCATCCTAATGACCTGTGGGGAGTTTTCTGATTTCCTCCACGGGATCCAGCAGGTTTCACTCCTTTGTCTGGCTTTCCATTTTCACAGTCCAATCCAGGTCTTGTATTTTCCCGCCTCTACGTCACTCCGGAGTAGAAGCCGCACACAAAAAAAAAGAATCATGAAGAAGAAAAAAAACATAGATAAGTGGCACTGGAATATAAGTTGCAATTTTGGGGGGAAATTTTTTCATAAAATCAGAGGCCGAGAACAGATATTTCATGCTGAAAGTTCTCGTCATAAGAAGAGAATAGAGAACAACAGGGTGAATAGGTGTCTGCGATGCTAACAGTTATTCAGATAACTAGAACATCGACAACGTAGCGTAACAAGTCGACCAAACTCTCCATCTGACTCCAAATCACTAAATCCATTGACTTCTTCATCCTGGGTGTCTCTTCTGAGGAGGTAGAAGACGTGCTTCCTCCTCTGCGTGGCTGTCCTCAGACTCAGCATCAGTTCCTGGCTTCCTCTAGCTTTTAGCTCGCCATTAGCTTTTTTGGTTTTCTTCATTGCAGTCGGAGTGTCCATTTCTTTTCTCCAGTCCCTCTCAATCTTCTCGCTCACTCCAAACTTTCCTTCTGCTGCTCCATGACCGTTTTTCCGCCGCATATTTCACTTCTTGCAGCTTGAAACCTGCAGGATATGATTTTCTTTTTGGTGGGTGTTTTCTGTCCGGTCTTTATAAGTCGATGTTTAAATGTTAGATTTTCAGCGGCCCAGGAGTAACAGGAGTAGCAGGTGCTGGCACACAAGCCTAGTGTGCACTCTCACGGCTGTCGGTCTGAAAATAACCAACATGTGAAATCACCATAAATATTTTAATGTATAAGTCGCACCTGAGTATAAGTCGCAGGAGCAGCCAAGCCATGAAAAAAAAGTGCGACTTATAGTCTGAAAAATAGGGTAAATCCCAAAAAGTCGCTCAACAAACAACTCCAGATTAGCATAACAATCCCCTTTGACCTAGTTTCTGCCTGTCAACTCTTACATTTACATAACAAGCCAACATAACCTGGACCCGCCCAAAACCCCAAACATTTCCGGACGAAAAGCCCCTTCTTTTTTCACTCGCTTCGAACACTTTCACAATGATGCGGCCGATGTATGCATTTTTCGGTGGGCTCACGAGCTTCATGGCGCCAAAACATTGAGCCAGTTACTGGCACTTTTTAGAAAAAGGCATTTCTAGTCCGTATTTGTGGACGTTACTGGTATGTTTTCAATGAAGAGGTTTAAAAAATGTGGAAATATCTCATGTTACAACGTGGATACCTGCGGCTAATAGACAAGTGCGGCTAATATATGTACACCTATTTTTATTTTTATTTTTAGACAGTGCAGCTTAGCTTCAGGTGCACACAATAGTCCGGAAAATACGGTATATTTGGAAACTCCCAGCAGGTCATGAGAACTGAAGACACGCCCCCCTCAGCCATCATTGGCTGCAGGAGATCACGCAGCTTTGCCTCCCGGGAATTTGGGAAAAACAGGGACTTTGGTGCGCTCAAGTCGTGGAACTGTGACTGTGGTGTGATTTATTCTTTTCGTCATTTAAGCAAAATTCATTTCAAGAATTTATTCAATAAAAAGTTTTTTGGGAGGGAAATTAAATTAAAACTAGTTAAAACATAACAAAATTGGAAAGATATATCGTCATTTCGCTTCATATCCGTTTTTATTAAAAACCCTGCATTTTTGAACCCCGGTATCATAGAAATCCAACCAAAAAAACTTTATTTATCTCTGAATAGCACATGAAAAAATAAACTACAAATATTTTATGTGTTGAAAAGAAGACAATGAATTTTTCATTCATGATTTTTTTTCTTCAGAGTTCTGGTTTTTCAGGAAAATGATATTTTTTTAACCCACAAACGAACAATCCGCATTTTTGGAGCCCCACTGTATATACCTTTGTTTGGATTTGAATAAATCCTACTCCATGTTTCCCGTGCAGAAGGGTTGGGTGAATGCACGTCTAGAAGTAATGGGGTTCAGCTCCTCCTACAAGGTCAGGAACCACCGATCTAAAGGTTGTAAAGTAGCTAATACAAGTGAGTGATCTGTCCTGTGGATGAATATCTGCATCCACGTGCATTTTCGCATGCAAATTCGCCTCTTGACATTCGCCCGGTGTGATACGCGCGCTCGCGGACACGAAAACCCCTCGCTCGAGTGCGGATGTTTCCGTTCTCCCGCAGGAACCGGGGTCCTGCCAGACGCGCGGCTGCGGCTAGGAGATAACAGCGCCGCCCAATCGCGGGTCCGCTCTCAATCCTCCCAGCCGGGCCACCGGAGGGAGCCTCACCGGGAGGCCGGATGTGAGGGAGGGGGAAACCGACATCAGGCCGGCGGGAAGGAGCCGCGGCGGAATCCAGAGGTTGCGTCGAACGCGGGCTTTTGCAAGCCTCGCGGAGATTCATGCGGTGAATTAATCTTATGGCTTTTCGCCGCCGCCGATGACTAATTCTCGCCTTTCATTTCGGGGTCAGAGCGAAACAAGCGGCCTCTGCCAGCGGGATAATGAGATCGATGATAGCTCCGCGCAGGAAGAGGCGGGGGGAGGACGCCGCCATCAAAAGCGAGAGCGCGGAGGTAAAGGACAATGCGTCGCTCCCGTAGAACTTCCTCTGTCTCCTCGGTTTGCGTTTTGTTTTGCTTAAAATACGCTTTTCTAAGCCCGGTGTGTGTGTGTGGGGGGGTGGGGGGGGTCTGTGTGTGTGCGCACAGGAAGTCGAACCGGCCTGAGTGACAGCGGCGGTAACACACTCCAGCAGATGTCTATTTTCATGCACTCACCTTAAAGGAAGGGCCAGGCAAACATGGCCGCTGCAGGGGTGTTGACTTCCTGGCGTGGCGGTGGATGGCGGGCAGGAACAGCGCGTGGCTCGGGGTTTTTTTTTCTTTGTTTACATAGAAATTGATATCTACGATCCTCTCCTCGGACCGGTCAATATACATTCAGCGCTGCCGCTGATGGTGTGTTTGATTAGGGGCAAAAAAAAAAGAAGAAAAAAACGGAAAAAGCCGCATGCAAGAAGAGCGGCGGCGCTCCGTCCGCTCGATGCGCAAAATACTCCGTCCATCCGTCACGGGCGGCGATCTGGACAGGAACGGGACGAGAACTTCCCTGACACCTGTCTGATCAGGGCAGCCTGGCTTCGGGGAGAGCACGGCGCCGTCCCCAGGGGGACCCCTGGATGACAGAGTGAACGGGTGAAAGTCTGTAGGACCTCTGAAGGAGAGGCTGAATGGATGCACGTCTCTAGAAGGAGCTGTGAGTGAGAGGGTGAATGTTTTACGTCTCTATATAAAGTGTGAATGAGAGGGTGAATGTTTTTTTGCCTAATGTGACGTGTGAATGGCAAAGTGAATGGTTGTGTGTCTGTTGTGACGTGTGAATGAGAGGGTGAATGGTTGTGTGTCTGTTGTGACGTGTGAATGAGAGGGTGAATGGTTGTGTGTCTGTTGTGACGTGTGAATGAGAGGGTGAATGGTTGTGTGTCTGTTGTGACGTGTGAATGAGAGGGTGAATGGTTTGTCTCTATATTCCATTTGAAGGGTTGCATGTCTCTATTTGTCGTGAATTAAAGAGCGAATCTTTATGTCTCCATACAATGTGTGAATGAGAGGGTGAATGGTTGTGTGTCTGTTCTGACATATGAATGAAAGGGTGAATGATTGTGTGTCTCTATATGACGTGTGAATGAGAGCGCTTGGATTTGTTTCTCCATATGACCTGTGAGTGAGAGGGTGAATGATGGGATGTCTCTTTATAATGTGTGAATGAGAGGGTGAACGGTGGTGTGACTCTATTATGACGTGTGAATGACAGGGTGAATGGCTTTATGTCTATATGAGAGGGTGATTGGTTGAATCAAAAGTGAAAGTCAGCTTTATCCTCAATTTCTCGGCATGTACTGGACATCCAGAGGGATCAGGAAGACGTTTCTCACAATCCCACGGCGACTTGAAATGAACAAAATATCAATAATAATAATAACGATAGAGGCGCAGCGGTTAGCGCCTCGTCCTCACAGCTCGATTCCGACAAGCGGACCTTCCTGCGCGGAGTTAGCATGTTCTCCCCATGTCTGCGACAGGTAACTTTGTCCGCAGGATAAGCGTTGTAGAGAATGAACGAACCGACGAACTGCCGCTCGTCTCTTCCGATGTTCCTGAGAATCCAGCAGGAGCGATCGAATCCCCGTCTGTCTGGTAGGAATCAGTGAATCCTGAATGTGGAGCGGCTAACGTTCCACCCACGCCGGGAACAGGCGGCTTTCGAAAAGAAAGTAACGAACGTCACCGAGTGCGACTGTGTCGAGGTCGGCGTCGTTCTCGGACTCGGAAAAGCTAAAAAAAAAAAAAAACGCGGAGCCACGTCGGCAGATCAACGACAGCAACGACTCCCGCTGGTGATTTTACAAATGCGGGGGAGGCGTTGGTGATCACACTCGGAGTCCACATTTATGATTTTGTCCGCGGGTGAATCGATTTCACCACAGCGCCGCTACGACTCGCCGTGCAACTTTTAAACCTCATGTTTAAATGAGGCAACTTCGCGCTTGGTCTCGTCCTGATCCTCACAGCCGCGGCTCAGGCCGTCACCGCCGCTAATCGCATGTTCACCTTGTTCTTGCATCTTTTTCCTTTCTGCAGAATTCACTCCTCTTTTTTTTCTCTCTCTCTCTCTCTCAACGCGCTGCCGAGCGTGTCGTCCGAGTGACGGGTTTCCGGGGAGGGGGATTCTGTCACTTCCCTCTCTTCCTCCCCCTCTCTCCTCTCCGAGGTGTCACATTTGAACAAGGCATGAATTGCATTCTGCGCTTCATTTCGATAAGGTTCGGTGTTGAATTGAAGGCGGATGTCGAACCGCGGCAGAAGCGACTGCGCCGTAACACGCCCCCCCCCCCCCCCCCCCCAGTGTTTTCCAGAATTTCCCAGTTTCCGCCATGAAAAACAGCCCGTTTGAATCGTTCCTGCGGTCGCCGTCGTTCCGCTCTCGGTGTGCGCGCCGCAGAGTTCCTGCGTCCGTGGCCTGTATCGTGCTCTATGTGTACGATATCTGTCCCTGCACC
The DNA here is from genome assembly GCA_901007705.1 of Fistularia tabacaria. Taxonomy (NCBI): domain Eukaryota; kingdom Metazoa; phylum Chordata; class Actinopteri; order Syngnathiformes; family Fistulariidae; genus Fistularia; species Fistularia tabacaria. The sequence goes on along the minus strand of CAAKHD010012518.1, from coordinate 6,213 downwards.
CCCGTAGAACCGCATATGCATACCAACTCTGCCCGTCGTCATGGCAACCGCTCCACCCCGCACCCCGTGGCCAGGGCAGCCGTCGGGGTATTATTGCGACGTCACGCCGGGATTTGTGACGAGCGAATACGGGGGATGGGGACGGGTTGCCTCGGGGGAGGGGGGGGGGGGGGGGGGGGGGGGGCCGCCCTTGGGCGCGGGGGGGGCCC